>JARHVA010000006.1:13027500-13035000 GCA_037957365.1 Torreya grandis
ATTTGCATGAAAAGACACCAAAATTTTATTTTTTATAAAATTAAGTTCATCCATTTTGTGTTTTGTTTTCTTTGGGATTTTCTTTGATTTCTCATTATTTGAGGTGAAAGGTTCATTATCCACTTCCATATTTTTCGTATGGTTTTGACTAGACAAGTGAAAAATAAAAATAACCAACCACCACCTTCATCTTCATCCATGGATTATACTTTGGATGCAAATAAATCTCCCCATGGTTCACCTCACCATTCTCCTCCACCACCATCTCCTTCTAGAATCTCAACTGTATCTAAAGGAGACTTGGACTTCATTGTTTTTCTCGAAAACAATCCATTTTCCTTACAACATTACCTTAACACCTTGCCTCATTGTACCCCCTACTTCAGTTCCTTCTTTCAAACCATCTCTTGGTATTCCATCCCACCTCATGGCAAGAATCACTTCAGCCCAACCATTAACTCAGACCTCTTCTAATATCTCATCTACCCAAACCCAAACCAACCTTATACCACCCAACCAACACCACTAGTTACACCCCATGGGGGTTTAACCTTACCATTAGTTACATATGCCTCATCTACTATGGCATTATCTTCCACTTTGGCTTATATCTTCCCTTCAGTCACAACCAATCCTTTGACCATAGTTACACTTCAAAGCTTAGTTCTCTCCATTCCTCAAAACCTTCCTCCAATTAGCACTAGGGTAGCCACCCAAACTCAACCTTCCCAACTTCATCCTACCTTAAGCATACCACCCCCATCTTTTTCTCAACAAGTGCCTATGATAACTTACTAGTAAATCCCTAACCCAAAAAGGTAAATGTCGACCACTACCCAACCTTTTATGCTAATCAATTCTTATGTGCCACCATCTCAATCTCTTAGCACCACCTATTAGTATGTGGCTTCATCAATTCCATCTACTACCTATTCATACATTGCCATGAACTAACCTCACCAAAATGTATCTCTTAATTATGTAGTTTCTCAACGCCATCCCAACCTAATTAAAATTCTCATGGATAAAATGACTAGTTTAGAGTCATCCATCTCTGCCTCAACCAATCTTTTATCTTATTACCAAATTTGTAATGATCCTATCCAACCCTTCGTACCTATTCATGCTTACCATTCTCAATGGGAATTTCCCAAATTTTCTAAATTCTAAGGTAAGGAGGACCCTCAACAACAGATGAGAGCATTTTGACATTCTTACTACTTGATCACTTATGATGATGCTCTCCTCCTCTAAACATTTCCCATGTCATTATCCAAGGCCACCCTTGACTGGTATAGTTCTCTTCCCACTCATTCTATCTTTTCTTTCTCTTAATTGGCACAAACCTTTTTGGAACAGTTTTCTATAAACATATCTAAAAATGTTTCCATTATAGACCTATACTCCATCAAATAGTTTGAAGATGAGTCCATTGTTGATTTCATTACTAGATGTAGAGGTCTCATTAATCAACTCACTTTCCCATTACACCAACCCAAATTAATCAAATTATTTTCCCAGGGCTGTGCTAAACACATTGCTCCAACTCTCCAAGTCCAAACCTTTAGGACCTTTGATGAAGCTTTACTATGGCCCATAAACTAGAAAACCATGCTATTGATGAAGGGAAGTTGAGGGTTTGAAATAAAAATTCTAGTTTCAAATCCACTAAGTCATCCTCCACCAAAACCATGAACCCAACCAATTCTAAATTAAAAACATCAGCACATTTAGTCATTCTTAAAACTGCACCTCCTCCACTCATCAACCAAACACCTCTAACCAATAACCCTTCCAATCACCAAAACCATACTCAAAACCTAATTCCTTCAAAACCATTTACCCTAATTAGGGAATATTATGCGTTGATGATGGAAAAACTACTCAAATCCAATCTAATCCAACTTCTACCCATCAATCCCTTTCAACAATTTGATACTTCTCACCCCCTTCCTAGGTGGTACAATGAGAAAGATCATTATGATTATCATCAAGTTTTTGGACATGATACTTATAGATGTAATACATTTAAAATCATTATCTAGGACGTAATTGATAAAGGGGAGCTTGTGTTTGACAACCCAAATGCTCCTTTAAAACAATCCCTTGATATTTTCCAAAAACCATTTCCAAACCATCGACCTTCAACCCAACACCATGAAAACCAACTTGACTCCTCCAATCCATAGGAGGCACATGTAATCAATTTCATCAGTAATGTGCCCATTATCAAAGAAGTTGTTACCTCTATCACCCAAATCAAGGAGAACCACCTACCACCAATTCCTTCAAATTACCAAATGAAGGAAGTAACTATCCCTTCCACTTCCTTGGATGAAACAATGGTTTACCCACCCCTCCTATGGTAGAAACACCCAAAGAGATGGTCACTCCATCAACCATTTCATTCACTCCTCTAATCCAACTTAAAAAACCACTTATCCCTTTGGACAACCAAACTGAGGAGGAAGCTAAACCAACCCTTCCACCTAAAACTATTTCCCTTACCACACCAATTGTAGAATCATCTATATCTTCCTTGAAATCTATTTCTCAAGAGACAATACCCCTATCTACCCAACCATTGACTTTGGAACCTTCCACCAAGGATAATAATATTGAAACCACTCCATCCCCAAAGGGTTTACATTTTAAAACTAATAATCAAGATCAATTCATATTTATAAACCCTTCTCTTGACTAGTTCAATGTTTGGAATTCACCTCCCAACCTAACTTTGATAGGTCCACCTTTTGTCATTAGCTTGGACTCCTGTATTGAAATAAGACTAAACCTTTTACTTCACTAGAATCCACTCTCAAACCTATTATTACAACTCTACCAACTACTCCTCCTAAATTTACCAAGGAACCACCTCAATTATCCCTATCTAAAATTTCTAAATCACCCTATGCTTCTTTTACCAAGCCAATCAAGACCTTAGGGATCCAACCCACACCAAATACTACTCATCCTCCTTTGAGATTAGATCTAACCACACTAATCCAACCAAAACCTAATCCAATTAAGACCATTAAGAAGGAGGGATTGCCTAGACCTTAAATTTTAAGAATAACCATACCAACTCCTTCACCTTTACTTTCTATTTTAGGAACACATCCTTCCACCATTCCCATAACCTACTCTTCCTCCGAAAACCATCTCCCTTTTCACTGCATATAATAAGCCCATCTCTTAGTTCATCATCATTCCTCACCAACCTTTCCCCATCTACCTTACCATCTATTAAAACCTCATCATCTAGACCTAAAATTCCTAAACCAATTACAACTAAGACAATTCATTCAAAACCTCTATCCAGGTTTACTCCACTAACCATACCTCCTGATAAAAATCCCTTACCCAATAAGGAACCTAAACTAAAAACCCAAACTCCACCATCTCCAAAATCCTTATCAAAGTCTTATACAACTATATTATAAAGGCTCATATAATCTTTTACCATTAACTTACCCCCTATCAAGCCTTTTGACACCACTCACCAAAAGCCAACCTAGTTTAATAAAAATCTAATTTGCCTTTACCATAGAACCTCTAGGCATGATATGAATAAATTTAAATCTCTCCAAGCTATTATTCATAGAATTTTAGAGTAGGATGATCTATTAGATGAACCTTATTTAAACCCTTTACCTCTTTTACCACATATCCAATCCTCCTACCAATCATCTCCTTATCTACTCCCACCATGAAGTGAAACAAAGGAACTGAAGCAATTAACTACTCCCCTTGCCCATATTATTCATATGGTAACTCAACTTAGAGCCCAACATAAGGACAAAGGTAAAAGAGTCCAAGAAAATGAAAAGGGTAAAGCTAAGCCCACCATTTCATGGTCTTATCCTTTAACTCCTCAACTAACCAACCAAACCCAAAAGGCTATACCTTCACCTTCACAACCATCCAAGCCTAAGGTCTCTATTTTGGGAGCCCCTTCATCTTCCAATGTACCTTCATTTAACCAACACTTGGTGATAAAATAATTTCACCAAACACCTATCAAAATGAGTCTTTATGACTTAATTAACACATCACCTCAACATCATCAAGCTTTAATCAATGAAATATGTTCTACAGAGGTTTAACTAGATGATCCCCAACCTCTTGCATCTTTGATTGGATCTATCCAACATGTTACAACATCACCTTTCAAGAGTCTAAAATCCCACCATATCATAGTGAAGATCCTAATCTCCATATTTTTATTACATCATCCATCAATCATAAACATGTCAAAAGGTTATGATTGATGGGGGGTGAGTATCAATATCATCTCCACCCATGCTTATGATCAACTTCAATTACCTAAAAACATTATGTCAAAAAGCTCAAAATTTCTCTGATCATTCAATGACACCTTGGCCACTACTCTAAGGATAGTTATTTCCCACATTCGTTTGGGACCTCAAACCATTCTAAAACTATTTTACATCATAGAAGGTGAATTTAAATATAATGTGTTACTTAGTCACCCCTAGATCCATGCCATGGCATGCATCCCTTCTACCCTTCACCGATGCATCAAGTTTGAACATGAGGGATAAGTCATTACAATAAAAGCTGATCCAAGTCCCTTTGCTTCTTTTAATATGATGTATCGACCCAATAATGTTCTTATTCCACCTTCACCCTCTTCATAGCCAAACCACCACATCAAACCAACACACCAACACTTATATTTTAAACAATGGTGAAGCATCCACTAGTTCAACTATTTCTTCATCACAAATCCTAGTTGAACACCCCTTGCAATCTACATTCCAATTAATTACACTTGGGTAATATTAAATTTTATCTTTGGATGATTTTCCCACTCTACATGAATTTGAGAACCTTCAGAATGATCCATGATATGATCCCAATATTATTACCCTTGTTCCCTTTGGTCTTCCCAACAATAGAACATATTTTGTCTATGGGGGGATTGACAAACTACTTCTTACTCCCACCACCATTCCCTATATCTAGGCATTCACTTCCAACTTTTCTTATCTTAGCAACCTAACCTTTTCCCAAATTTACCTTCATTGATGCACTTGGAAAGGGTTTGGCTTTGGCTTTTATGAACAAGGACCCCTTAAACTTCTTGCTATCAAAACTTAGAAACCTTATGAGTTATTTGGCCTAGGGTATGTTCCCCTTGAAAAGCCCATACCAAACTCACCAATACCACCTCTCCCATTTGGAGAACCACTAACCTCACTAATTACACCTCTCCCATTTGAGGAATTTTTGCCCTTATCAAACCTCACATTTCTAATTTGAAGAACCTCTACCCTCACCAACTCCATTTAAGGATAGGGACATCATCCCACCTAACTTTTTTTAATCAACACCATCAATTTAGGGCCCATAACTTATCAATATTAATGTCAAACTAAAACCATTCCTCTCATCCACCCTAAAATGATCACGCATGATTCTCCCACCATTAACACCATCTAATGTCAGGATGATAAATCTATTCTTACCTATTTAGTGCAGAGGATGCTTCTCTTCAAAAATCCCTCCCTCCTAAAAATCAAACAATGATAAATGAATCAACCAAAAACATTAATCTATGTACTTAGGAGAACCCTCATATTATCAAGATTCACTAACCCTTAACTCTTGAGGAAAAAAAAAACTATAAAGCCTTCTTTCATGACCATAGCATAATATTTTCTTGGCCTTATCAAGATATGCCTAGTATTGACCCATCCATGACCCTTCATAACATCATCACCCATCCTGAGGTTAAGCCAGTCCAACAAAACTTCATTGAATCCATCCCCGTATAACTATTCTTGGCAAAGAATAACTTCAATGACTTTTATCTATCAATTTCATTCAACCCATTGACTATCCACAATGGGTCTCTAACATTGTTCATATCACCAAACCCATTGGGGGACTCCACCTTTGTGTGGATTTATAGGATCTTAACCTTGCAAGCCCCAAAGATGACTTTCCCCTATCTAACATCAACCAACTTATTGATCTTACTGTTGACCATGAAATGTTATCCCTCATGGATAGATTTTTAGGATATAACCAAATCTTGATTTTCCCCCTAAGATCAACATAAGACATCTTTCATCACCCCATGGGGAAATTTTTGCTATTGCATCATGCCTTTTGGCTTAAATAATATAGGAACAACATATTATCAAACCATGACCTACATTTTTCATGACCTCATTCATACAATAGTCGAAGACTATGTTGATGATTTTCTTAAAAAATACAAACATCACCAGGATCACCTCACCATTTTAGCCATCATCTTTGAAATACTTATCCATTACCATGTCAGGCTCAATCTAAATAAATGCATATTTGGGGTCTTATCAAGAAAAGTTTGGGGCTTCATTATTTCCCTTCATGGAATATAAGTAGACCCTGTAAAAGTCAGAGCCATTCTATAAATGCCTCCTCCTACTAACTTAAAACAACTTCATAGCCTACAAGGAAAACTTTAATCAATCCACCATTTTATCTCCCAACTATTTGATCATTTTCAACTCTTACACCACCTCCTTAAAAAATATACCTCCTTTAAATGGACCAAGTGTCAGCAAGCCTTTGATGCAATCAAGGAGTATCTTATTTATTATCCTATCCTTGTTGAACCAAAGGAAGATCAACCTTTTTATTTCTACATATCTACCACTAATCATTCCTTGGGAGCCATGCTTGCTCATCATAATGACCAACATAAGGAGTAGGCTATTTATTACATTAGCTACACCCTCATTGACTATGAAACCTGATACACCCATCTAGAAAAAATACACCTTGCCTTAGTTTTTGTCACCTCTAAACTTCATAACTATATTCTTAACCATAAAACATATGTCCTTACCAACATTGACCCTCTCAATTACATGCACTCTAAGCCATATCATAACCAATGTATGGCTAAGTGGCTCATGCTTTTAGCTAATTTCAATCTCGAGTTTCTTCTACAAAAGTCCATTAAAGGATAGGTCATTGTATACTAATTATCTAAATCCCCTCACCTTGATAATCAAACTCCTTTTTTTTCTTTTCCAGATGAGTCCATAGCTACCCTCTCTCTAGAATAACCCACTTATCAAATGACTATGTATCTTGACAATTCTAAATGTCAAAATGGTGGGGGTGCCATCATAGTCCTCACTCCTATTAACAATGAACCTCTCCCACTTTATTTCAAAATCAATTTTGAATGCACCAATAATATAGCTGAATACGAGGCCTTGATCAAAGGTATCCAACTTCCCTAGCTTTACGAGTCAAATGTATACGCATCTTTGGAGATTCTCAACTTATTATCAACCAAGTCACATGAGCCTATCAATGTAAAAATTATGTTCTTCTAAAGTATAAACAACTTTCTAATAAACTATTAACATCATTTAACCATTATGCCATACAATCAATCCCTCACTCTACAAATAAATTTATAGACATAATGGCTTCCCTTGCATCCCAAATTCCATTCCAACCTACTGGATC
>JARHVA010000006.1:13660000-13770000 GCA_037957365.1 Torreya grandis
TTTCACTTTGGTTTAGACTAGAAGAATAGCCTCTACCCATTTGGTAAAATACTCAATCATGGTGATGATAGAATGGTGTCATTGTGAATAATGGGGGTTAATTTCACCAATAAGGTCTAGACCCCATTATGAGAAGGGAAAAAAAATAGTGGATATGTGAAGACTATGGCTATGTGCATGATGTAAATTGGTATTTTGTTAGCACTTAACACACTTTTTCACATATTCACAATAGTTTTGGTTTAGGGTAGGCCAATAATAGCCAAGCTGAAGGATGTATTTAAATATAACGAGGACACTAACGTGTCCCCCATAGATCCCATCATGTGTTTCCTTGATAGCATGAGAATCTTTGTGACTATGTAGGTAATAAAAAAGGAGACCATCAAAGCCACATTTGTAAATAATTCTCCCATAATGGTATAACATGAGGTACTTTGGATAAACACTCTACGTTTATTCTTAGAAAGACTAGAAGGAATGATGGAAAGGTTAAGATAGTCAAAGGTCTACTAATACCAAAGGTCAGATTGGGTCTCTTCTAAATTGAAGATGGTGGGAGAGTTAGGTTTGATGTAGGAAGGCTTGGTGAGTCTATGGATAATGATAGATAGATTAGAATTAGAGGGCATAGATGGGATTTGAAAGGCAAGGGAAGCCATGGTGTTGAAAAACTTATTGGTAGATCATAGGGTGGATTGGATATGGTAGTGTTCAAATGATGTTAAAAGTTAGTCAACTAGTTGTTTGTACTATTGTAAAACATCATTATTACACAAGTAAAAGCCATTGATTTGATTGACCACAAGTTAAGAGTCACTAAAGATGTTGATTATTTTGACTCCCAAGGCTAAGTTAGTTTGAAGGCCTATTACTAGGGCTTTGTACTCAGCCACATTGTTGCTACATTTGAAATATAGCTTAAAGGACAAAGGAAGAGGTTCTCCATAAAGGGGAACAAGGATGATACTAGCACCCCCACCACATTAAAACTTTGATCCATCAAATAACATGGTGACTTGATAGGTGAAGTCCACCTGAGAGAGGGTCATGATAGACTCATCAAGGAACTCAAGAGGAGGAGCTTGGTTGTCTGCTAATGGTGCTTCAGCTAATTGGTCAACAATGAATTTCCCTTTAATTTATTTTTACTAAAATAACTCAAGGTCAAAGTCTACTAAAAGCATGAGCCACTTAACCGTACATTAGTTTTGGTAGGGCTTGGAGTGCATATACTTAAGTGGGTTGGTATTGGTTATTACATAGGTTTTATAGTTAAGAAGGTAGTGGTAAATTTTGGTGGACATGAAAACTATAGCTAATCAAAGTTTCTCAGTATGGGTGTACCAAGTTTCATACTCTAAAAACATACAACTAATGTAGTAGACAAATTTATCTTTGTGTTATTCATCTTGATGATCAAGTATTGCCCCTAGGGAGTGGTTGGTAGTGGAGATATAAAGGTAAAAAGGTTGGTCATCCTTAGGAGGGGTGAGGACAGGTAGAGACAAGAGGTGTAATGTCCCCAAAATTTTGAGAAAGTGATTTAATTAATTTAATTAATTTAAGTTGTCCAAAATTAATACTACTTCAAAAGGATGACTTTAATTAATTAATTTTAATTAATATGGAAAAATAAATAAAATATTTTGGCTTCTTCTAGAAGTTTCCTGGGAGCCTTTAAAAGAAGTTGAGGGAAAAGCAATTCATATATTTTTTTGTTGCTAAAAATATTCTGAGTATTATGAAGCTTGAATCTGTGATTCAGCTAAAATCTCTAAGGACGCAAACCTTCAGCAGATTGGAGAAAAGTTGGATGAAAACCCAACGCTTTTTAGGGGTGGATTCGTGATGGAATTCAGATTGTGCTTATTGATTAGATCTGGGGCTTCAGAGGTCATTCACTAGATATATCAGGTGTTTAGCATATACAGAGGTTTCTAGGTATTTATTCATTAGATTTGATTTAAGATTTATATATATATATATATATATATATCTTCAGATCAGGTGCTATACGAAATCTACACAGATTGGTACCAGGCTGTACCAGTAGATTTAGAAAAGTGAAGTAAGGCACAGTTTGTAGTTGCAGGCCGTAGGGTAGTACAGAGGCTGACATCGATAGATTAGTGACCAACATCGGCTAGTAGACTGACATCGACTGATCTATGACCGACATCGGCAAGAAGACAGTCAGGTAGGCAGAGATCAAACACAAGAAACTGACGACGGCAGTGTATCGACCGACATCGGTAGAATAACTGATGTCGGTGACTATGTTTTTTGGACACAGTAGCTCGAGCCACACAGATCCAAGTTTTTTATTCCAATTTGCTAGTTTGCTAGAATAATTTGGTTTTGAGATCACATTTGTATTGTTTTATGAGATCTAGACTGTATTTGCAATTGCATTCAGATTTATATCATTGTCTTGTTTTATCATTAGATATGGTTGTTCCATTTGACTAAATGCCTGCAAGTACTTGAAATTAGTTTTGAAAGGAATTTGCATCCAAATTTAGTTTGGGATCTTTTAGTGGTATCAGAGCCATGCATCTTGCCAGCCTATAGGGGTAAATATATTTTATTTCTATGCATCTGGGAAGATTTGTTATAACCCATAGATACTTTACACGTAGTAGAGCTTAGTACGAGCGAGAGTTGGGTATAGGATAGGAACATATCATGGTAGAAGAACAAGGGAATGCTAGAAGAAATTAGGATGACGTAGAAAGAGAGATAGTGAGAACCCTCATCACTACCCAGCCCAGGATTGTTCAAGCTCTAGACCGATTACAAGATACTATGGATCATTTAGAGGTGGATAGACACAAAGGTAGGAGGAATAGATCAGTTTCAGTGATAGGTAGTCATCATACCCATCAGTCCAGTCAACATAGTCACCATTCCCATTCTTTAGTGGGGAGCTCCCGTCATTCCTCTAGGCAAAATCATCATCATACACCTACTCCAAATAGACCATTACTACCTCAATTTGTACCAGGTGGACAACTAGTACAGGTGGAGCCACCAGAGATTGGGTTCTAAGAGTCTGTTTTGGTAGCCACAACAGAGTGGTGAGCTTTACCCCTAGAGGTTAGGGAGGTTTTTCCTTTTCCCCAGTATTGTGTGCAGCATAGAGACACAGCCAGATTTAGGGGAGATCGTGGTAATAGACCACCACAATAGTAGCATAATCATGACCTCAACTGGGATATGGGGAAGATTACATTGGCTCCATATAATGGCTCTGGAGACACTAGTGCAAGAGCTTGGGTCCATAAGCTAGACATATATCTTTCTTTGAGGGCCATGCCTGAGTGTGAGGCCATTCAGTTTGTGGTGTTGCATTTAGAGGGGATTGCATAAGATTGGTGGCACCATGGATTGGTCACCCAAGATCACGCCTTAGTTCACTCCTATGCTGAGTTCACTGAGTGACTCATTGCACGGTTTGACCGTAAGGATATAGAACTTTACTACAGGGAGTTGGCTCATCTTAGACAGAGTGGTCATGTAGAAGATTATATTAATGAGTTTCAGTGTATTGCAGTTATGGTACCTAATATGCCTCAAAGATAGAGTGTGATGTTATTTATTGAGGGATTATAGGATAGACTTAAGGGACTGGTACTTGCATTCCAACCAGCCACTCTTCAGGATGCCATTGATGTGACAATGAGACTGGATACTGTTCCCACTTCTTATCAAGGTGATAAGAAAATAGCCACGGACTCTCAGCCTATACAAAAGGCCAACATGCCACAAAATAAAGAAGGGTCATCTTCTATAAATCCTTGGATGAATTAGGAGACTAGAAATGACTTGAGGAGGAAAAAGTTATGTTTTTCCTGCAAAGATCCATGGGAACTAGGACACCGTTGCATGGGTAAAGGGAAGGTTCATTTGATTGAGGTAACTTCTGAGTGTGGAGATGAGGAGGTTCCTGATACTGATATTGAGGATAATACAGAAGATGTTGAGCAGGGTCAGACACAGTTGGAGTTAGACACCCCTGAGCCTTTGGCATCAGCCAAAGTAATTATGGCTACCCTCTCTAGTTATCCTAACTTTCATGCCTTTCAGTTGAAAGGTACACTTAAGGGTAAGTGGGTCATGAGCTTGGTAGATACAGGGGCTACACATAACTTCATTGACCAAAAGTTAGTGGGAAGGCGTGGATTACAGTATGAGAATTTTGGTGGTTTTGGAGTAAAGGTGGCAGATGGTGTAGTTTTGGGTTGTACCAAACGGATTTTACAGCTTAGTATTCAGATGGGGGATTACACTCTGATCGATGATTTTTATGTGTTTCCTTTAGAGGATTATGATGTGGTCTTGGGCATGTAGTGGTTACAGGGTATTGGGTGTTACATTATTGATCACCACCATATGCAGTTAGAATTCCTTTCTGGGGGAAAGAAGATTATCTTGAGTGCAGCGCAAGATGGAAGACCTAAGGAGGTGTCATCTCGCAGGATGGAGTCTCATTTTATGGGTGATGAGGTAAATGATTCTATTTGTTGCATTACATTTTCACTCCCAATTATGAGCCATTATTCTTATGGGGATTTGGAGAGCATGATAATTAGAGTAGTGCAGTGGTCTTTTGCGAAGACTAAGGTATGTGATGGTGAGTTTACTAATTACATGTTGAGAATTATCACACTACTCTCTAGGATAAATAAGGAGAATTTAGTCACAGATATTTTGCAGCATGGTGTTTTTGATAGAAGAGTTTGCAAATTTTTGAGAATAATATGGGATCCTGGAAGTTGGTGTTGTGTATCAGGGGCGAATTGCTTGAGGACAAGCAATCTCCAGGAAGGGAGGACTATAATGTCCCCAAAATTTTGAGAAAGTGATTTAATTAATTTAAGTTGTCCAAAATTAATACTACTTCAAAAGGATGACTTTAATTAATTAATTTTAATTAATATGGAAAAATAAATAAAATATTTTGGCTTCTTTTAGAAGTTTCCTGGGAGCCTTTAAAAGAAGTTGAGGGCAAAGCAATTCATATTTTTTTTGTTGCTAAAAATATTCTGAGTATTGTGAAGCTTGAATCTGTGATTCAGCTAAAATCTCTAAGGATGCAAACCTTCAGCAGATTAGAGAAGAGTTGGATGAAAACCCAGCACTTTTCAAGGGTGGATTTGTGACGAAATTCAGATTGTGCTTATTGATCAGATCTGGGGCTTCAAAGGTCATTCACTAGGTATATCAGGTGTTCAGCATATGCAGAGGTTTCTAGGTATTTATTCATTAGATTTGATTTAAGATATATATATATATATCTTTAGATCAGGTGTTGTACGAAATCCACACAGATTGGTACCAAGCTGTACCAACAGATTCAAAAAAGTGAAGTAGGGCATAGTTTGTAGTTGCAGGCCGTAGGGTAGTACAGAGGCTGATATCAGCAGATCAGTGACCAACATCAGCTGGTAGACCGATATCAGCTGATCTATGACTGACATCGGCAGGAAGACAGTCAGGCAGGCAGAGATCAGACACAAGAAATCGATGATGGCAGTGTATCGACCGACGTCGGCAGAATAACTGACGTCGGTGACAGTGTTTTTTGGACACAATAACCTGAGCCACACAAATCTAGGTTTTTTATTCTAGTTTGCTATTTTTCTAGAATAATTTGGTTTTGAGATCACATTTGTATTGTTTTATGAGATCTAGACTGTATTTGCAATTGCATTCAGATTTATATCATTGTCTTGTTTTATCATTGGATATGGTTGTTCCATTTGACTAAATGCCTACAAGTAGTTGAAATCAGTTTTGAAAGGAATTTACATCCAAATTTAGTTTGGGATCTTTCAAGAGGTATTCTTTGAGTGAATCAAATTCCTTTTGATAGTCGTAATTTCACTTAAAAGATACATCTTTCTTTAAAAGGTGGTGGAAGGGTTAACATCTGTATGAGAGCTAGGATATAAAGTGATAAATGGATTGGAGATTTCCCTATAGGCTAAAAATTTTCTTGAGGTGGGTGGGAGGCATGTTGAGGATTGCTTTGATTTTGGCTAGATCAACTTCAATTCCCTAAAGGGAGATGATAAAGCCAAGGATATTTCTTGACAAGATCCAAAATACATTTTTTAGGGTTGAGGTAGACATGGTAATGGATGAGATGCTCAAAGATAATCTTGAAAACATCTAAATGATCTTTTTGGAGCTTATATTTTCCAAAAAGTTCATCAACATAATCCTTTTGTGGATTAGGTCATGGAGGATGTAGGTCATAACACATTGGTAAGTTGTACCAGCATTCGTTAGTTCAAAAGGCATGAATCTATAGTAGAAGGTTCCCCATAGGGTGATAAAGGTGGTTTTGTGTTGTTCTTCAGGGACAATCAAGATTTGATTTTAACTCAGTAATCCTTCCATGAGAGATAACATCTCATGGGTGGCTGTAAGATCAACTAGGTGGTCGATGCTTGGTAAAGGAAAGTTGTATTTTAGGCAAGTAAGGTTGAGGTCATAAAAGTCCACATAAATGAATAGTCCCCTTATGACTTTGGTGATAGGCAAAAAAATTGAGACCCATTAGGGGTAATTAATGGGTTGAATGAAATTAACAAAAAGGAGATGTTGAAGCTCTTCTTTGATGAGAAGGGCTATGTGAGGGTACATTCATCTAAGTTTCCACCTAATGAGCTTGGTATCATAGTGGGTAACTATGTTATGGGTGGTGATAGAGAGGTTAATACTAGGCATGTCAATATAAGACCAAATAAATGCTATGTTGTGGTCTTAGAGGAAAGAGGGGAAGTCATGAAGTTACTTCGCATTCATCGATTGGCTAAGTTTGACAATAAGGGGGTTACCCAAAGTGCCCAAGTTGATATCCATGGTGGATTAATTCAACATGGTTGAAGTCTCATGAGGAAGAGATTTGTGGATGGAATAATTTGGGACACCAAGATAGGTGAGGATGGAATCATCATCCTATCATTGAATAATATTAATGGTAGGAGAGTCATCTTTTGTCATCTCAAGATGGGTCATAGGGAGGGTTATGGTTACCCCTTCTTTTTGATAGGCCAAGGGTCTAAGGATGATCATCTTGGTGAAAAAAAATTTAGGATGGATGATGTTGGAATCCTCTTGGTTTGATGATGAAGGAATCAACAAGGATGGGATCTCATCAACTTTGGTGGTGGGAGGTGAGTTGGTATGCTGGTCTAGTGGAGAGAAACCTAAGTCATGTTTCTCATGGGGTTTCCATGTCTCAATGGGGAATAACTCATGTGGCCCCTATTAATATCTCCCAAGACCAAAGCCCTTCCAATCACACCTATGAAGGTATGTCTGGGAGAAATTTAGTTTATTTAGGTAAGAGAAGCTGATGATGAATGGTCAAGGTGAAAGAGAGGTGGAAAAGTATAAAGGAGTTTGTTGAGTCCCCCATAGATGAAATAGGTTTGATAGTTTGGAGGTCCAAAAATAACAATGGCTTTGATGTTGGGGTCATACCTGTGTTGGTTATTAAGTTTCCCATACTCATGGGGAATAGAGAAGGTGTCAAGGGCCAAAAGGTGATATTCCCCAAGTAAAAGGCAATGAAATGTCAATTCTAAGGGGTTTGTGGTAGAGATTTGGTCTGAAGGGATGGATGAGCTAGTAGATGCCTTATTTGTAGAATAATATATGAGTTCATCCTTCATGGTTGAGGGTTTGCCTTTTGTTGATGAGGGTGTGTTAGATGGAAGTAGGAGGATGTTTTTGGGTTGAAAAGTCATGTTATATGATGAAAAGGGACTTGGGTTAGCTTGTATAGTGACAACCTATCCTTCATGTTCAAATTTAATGAAATGATGAAGGGTGGAAGGTATATAACCCATGGAGTTAATCCAAGGTCATCTGAACAAAAAATTATACTAGAATTCACCTTACACTACATAAAAAAGTTTGGGGAGTGTACAAGATCCCACACAGATATGAATGACAATAGTTCTCAGATTAGTGGCCATGGTATCATTGAAGGATCAAAGGATGATCAAGGTTTTAGACATGACATTATTTGGTAGTTTAAGTTGATCATAGACATGGGAGGAGATGATACTAATACTAGATCCCCTATCGATCATGACCTATTTGGTATGGGTTTGGTTGATGTAGGAAGTGATAAAGAGAGGGGGATTTGGGTCATATAAATGGATAAAAAATAATTCTAAATCCTTGAAGGTGACAAGGTTGGAAATTTGGAGAGTACCAACAAAGGATACTAGAGGTTGAGGATCTTAAGGTTGGACCTCTATTGATCACAATGCCTCTATAATTTATTGATGATGATGAGGTGAGGTGGAGATAAATTCATATAGGCTCATCTTCACTGGGGTCTGATGAATTTGTTTGAGAACCACTCTTCTAATGGATTCAAAGGGGTTGGATTGAGAGGCACCTAAGATAGATACCTTGGGTTTGGTTGATGGTGAAGATGCTTGGGTGTGGTTTGGTTGGGAGGTAAAAGAGGGATATGTCCATGGAATGGATAATTTTGCTTTCCTCTTATCCTTTTGTTGTGATCTTTTGACCATGTGGATGGTATGGATAGAGGGAGGAGTTGGTGTAAAATAATTGTTAGGCTCTCCCTCACTCTAAGGTGAGAGGTGGGGAGTAGGTAGGCATTGGGTATTGGTTATTTCTAGTTGGTTTGGTAATGGGCTCATGGGAGGTTCATCTATTAATAGGTCATCCTCATCATAAAGTTGATGGATTATGATTTGGAGAGATTTATAGTTCTCTATGTTATGCCTGAGTGTTGGTGGTCATCATACCAAAATAGTTTTGGACCAAGAGGGTAAAATGGTCTAGTAGGAGGTAAGGTCAAATAAGAAGCTTGTAATAACCTTTGTAAAATAGTTGAGTAAGACTCAACTAAAGGTGGTGAGGGCTTAGGGGTTTTGGCCTTGGTTGGTGAGATGGAAGTTATTTTGAAAAAAAGTTTGGTAATAGAAGGTTTGGGTAGGGTAATGTTCTTTGTTGATCATTTTGATTTTGGTAAGGTGGAAGTTGATAAATTAGAGGTAGGAGGTTTTAGGGTAGGTAGTTTGGTTATTGATGGATCAGTGAAGATGGGTGTGTAAAAAATCAAGTGTTCTAGTATAACCAATAATGGTGGTTGGGTTTTGGTTGGGACAATTAGCCTTCTAATCAAAGTGGAGGGTTGAGGCCTGTAGTCATATAAAAATGCAAAATTGTTAACTTGAGTGTGGCCTATGACTCCCAATCCATAGATCCCTCTTGCTTGCTTTCATGACCCTTCTAAGCTTATTTTCATTTATTCTTAGTCATCTATAAGATTTCAAGATCTCATTCTAGCCTAGTTGGGACCCATTTTCCATGTTCTTTCCATCCCCTTAGGTCTTGAACCTTTAGGACAATAACACCTAGGTTGGACTATAGTGTTGGAACCTAGGGTGTCCCATTTCCAGTGCTCCTATCCAATCACAGTTAAAGCTAAAATTACTATTTTCCCTTGAATCATCTTTGTCATTATGTCAACCTAGCATGATTGCATTTAACCCATGACCAATAGATCCCTATAAAATCCCATTCAAAGATCATTTGGAAAGTATTGCCAAATATCACTAAGAAAACAAGAATATAAGTAAGACTACTCAAGTAATTTTCCTTATTCTCTGCATACAACCAACAAACATAGTTACAAGCTCATCTAAGTCCTTACACCAGTCCTAGCCACCTCAATAACATCTAATTTATCATTATTAATCTTCATATACATATTTTCACAAATCACATCAAGTGGGAGATCTACATATGGCTTGATCCCTATTTAGAGTATTGGTATGTAGGCAGTGTTCCCACACAAGGGGTGTAGATCCACGCCTAGTGAAGCTTACACATACTAACCCCCATTTTTATTTGAAATTTAAAAAAATAAAATTAAAGATAGGGTTTGATGATAAAATTTGCTTTACAAGGAGCTCTATAAACTTCTGACTACTAAAACTTTAGAGACAGGGTCACACAGACCTACTGAATAAAACTTAGAAAGCTTAGATCCTCATAACAACAACATCAAATAAGGACTATAGTGCTAGTGACAATATTTTCCACTTTTAGTGCTCTTATCCAATCAAAAAATGAAATTTATAATCCTATCTATGACAGTTTCCTAGGCCTACATAGAGAATATTAAATCTTGTCTTAGTCAGATTAACACAATTTAAGCTAAGTCTGATTTCCCCCCTCTTATTACTATTTTTAGAAAAGTTATAATTACAAATGAATTTTACAAATCATTAGCTTATTTACCACATATTTATTTACTGATTTATCAATCCATACCCTTTAACTAAATTAGGAATAATACATCAATATTCCCAAAAATATAAATCATTTGGTGAACCCGATGTACTTTGCGCATAAAAACCCTAGGGTAAATTTCTAACTAATTTTTCATCTATTTTATTGATTTTTTACCTGCATAATAAAATTATAAATTATCATTAAATTGTAAAATTTCATAGTAATTTTAATTTTTTTTCCAAACCCTAGTTGACCATACTAGGTCCTAGTATTTTTCCAATTAATTTCTAATTTTTTACTTGCATATCTAACTCAAAAATCCACTTTCAATTTCAATATTTCAGAGTAATTTGTCAAATATCATCTTTCAAACCCTATTTACATACACTAGGTCCTATTACTCTTATGGTATCACCTTACATCTATAATCAGATTACACAAAATGGATCTCACTTATTTACAAATTTTTCTTACATTTCTTGAAAATAACAAAGAGACCATCATTGGTCCTATCATGTACATGAGTGATGAAGTTTATCATATGTTAATATAAAGCTTTATTCTTTGCATTTCATGCTTATGTTTTATAATATGGGATGAGATTAATAAAGATATCATTAAACATGTTAAGATATCTTTTACATTACCTCCCTTGGAGCCTCTACCCCATGTCGAGTCATGGTGCATGGTCTATTTCACTCTTCTCCAAGCCACTACCCATCGCTAGAGAGCCCTGTTGACACCCATTATCCCTCCACCACCTTAATTTTTTGATTATCTTTTCTCTCCTCTCATAGCTACTACTAGTCCTATATAGATAGTAGATAATGTGGTTATATTTATTACTTGACATGACACCATACCTCTTCAACCTAGTTAAGAGGCTCACCACCCTCTTATTCTTTCTCATCATAGGCCCAACCCACTTAAATAGTTAGATCCACACAAGGCATATGATATTGTTGATTAGTTGAGAAACACTCTAGCTAAGATTTTTATAGAGTAAAAATTTAATCTATGTTGCATTCTATTTTTCAGCTGTGCGCTACCAAATTTTGTCCTCGCATTCATTGGTCTAAGATGGCGAAGTCATGATATAGAGCATGAGCTCTATTTTCCTTTTGCTTCATTTTTTCCTAAGTGTTGAAGTCAAGCGGAAGTTGCCAAATGTCGACATCTGAGGCATCCTTTTTCAGTAAAAATATCCAAGTGTTGTAGTCTGAGGCACCTTCTATATGTTCTGTGAGTTGGTCATAATGTGCCATGTGTCTCTTAGTGGCTCGGCGGAACATGCCAAGTGTTGTCATCTGTGGTTTCATATCAGCACCCACATTTAATCTCTTTCTAGTGAAAGGTTTCAAAAGCTAGTATCAAGATCAGGCAGAAAGTGCCAAGTGGCAACACAAAAGGTCTCAATGTTGCTTTTCTAAAAGCAACAAAAGCTGCCACATACTCCAATAAAAGAAAACGGAAGCCACCATGTGTTGTGATCTAAATTATCTTCATTTTTGCTTTGATAATATAGCAAAGACTGTGGTGGGTCCCAAGTTTTGTTTATTGAGCAGAAGCCACCAGGTGTCACTGTCTATGTAAATGTGAAATGAGACCCAAATTGTTTCTATGGTATAAATACAAGTAGCAGAGACTGCCATGTGTCATCTTTAATAGGTTTCTAAAAAGGTAGCTACAAGTAGCGAAGATCACCATGTAACCCAAGAAAAAGAAGCAGAGATTGCCATGTGTCTTTTAATGAAAAAGCAGAGATTGACACCTGTCCTAGTGTCCCTTTTAAAAGAAATGTTGTGAATCTTATTGTCTTTTAAGCTATTGGAGTTTTGAGAAAGCAGATAGCAATAAGTGTCAAAGGTGGAACATGGCTGAGTAAAGACACAAAAGAGTATAAGCTACATGGAAAGTACCGCGTGTCTTCAATAGGTGCTGCAGAATATGATAGGTGTCATTCTCTAGCAATTCCTAAAGTAACAAGAAAATTGGCTAAGTGTTACCTAGAATTTAAAGAGAAGGGATCATCCTGTAATCTATTACAACCAATGAACTGCCAGAAGATGAAGCATTTTAGAATCTATAAGCTATCTTTTGTTAGACACATTTAGTTAGGGAAGATTTGATTTGAGCTATTGGATTGGGAACAAGTAGACAATCTGGAGTGAATCTGAGGCTATAAATAAGGGTGCAAAGGTCACCAAAGGGGGGAAGCATTATCAAATAATTTTTTTGAGAGAGAATTATTGTAACAAGTTTAGACTTTGTAGAGCTGTGGCTAAGTAATATCACTTGCTTTTGTCTCATTTTCTTGAGTTGAAAGGTTTATATAACTATACGTGTTTCTGTGCCTTTTGTATGATTGGAAGATTCAAATAAGAAGATTGAACCCTATGCCATTGTTGATATTATCTGTGTCATTTGCAAAAGTAGCCTAGATTGTAGATTTTCTAGAGCTGTGATTAGGAATGTCATTTGCTTTTGTCTCATTTTCTTGAGTTGGAAGGTTTACATAACTGTACATGTTTCTACACCTCTTATGTGATTGGAAAATTCAAATAATAAGATTGAACCCTATGCCTTTGTTGACATTTTCTATATCTCAGCAAATGAAGTATATGTTGTGAGCCTCTATTTCTATTGTTTCAATCTTTTACATTGATCATGCAATTGTTTGCTCTTAAATGTAAATGAATCCTACATATAGTCTCACTGTGCTTAGGATTAAGGTCAAATTACATTCAGGTGCATCAACATAGATTAGATTTTCTTTCTTGCATTGTGTTTATGTTGAATTCCTATCCCTTTTCCCAGTATTTACTTGATTTAAAGAAGAGCCAGCTTCTCTAAAATCTAGAGGTTGTTTCAAGACACAAGTCCCATATCTTGAAACTTCGCATTGTTGTTGACTAGAATCAAGCACAATTTTAAATCATCAATAGTTTCCATGTTAGAATTATTTTAAAAAGCCAATGTGTTCAAGGACATTCTTTACCAGGCACTCAGTCATACTTATGTGCCACTTGATTTAGATCCTTCTTATTTTGCATTAGTGGTCAACACTTTAAAAACTATAGAACATGTAATTTATTTTGATAGTGAGGACTTGCCTTTATAGATAGTTATTGATCAAACTTTACCACTATTCATACAAGTTTAAGTCAAAACTATCATAGTAAAGAGATTTCTAATTGATAATGGTTCTAGACTTAATATATGTAATATCACATTATTATAGACCATGGGTGTAGATATGACATCCATGAAAAAATTATACAAGAATATTAAAGGATTTGATGATATATGATGATAGACATTGGGCACCATTGCTTTGATTATCATGGTAGGACTCAAAACCCTCTATACATAGTTCTAGGTCATGCCCGGTCCTCTTCATTATAATATTTTACTCAGATGAACATGGATACATGATATGAGGGTATTTACATCCACTCTTCATCGATGTGTTATGTTTCTTCATGAATGATACCTTTACACATGTCTAATAGATAGCCAACCATTTAGATATTATCAAACTACAGAGACAACTTTGATTATTTTGCCAGATGAGACACCTCATCTCACAATTCAGACAACACCTTATTGCATTTATCTTGATCAGATACATACATATGAGGTTGAAGAGACTAGTACTTCTCACACTCCACTTATAATTGTGTCCTTAGCTCTATATATTCATCTAGTCATAATAGCTTCAACCATTATAGCTACTCTATCAGTCACAATCCTTACACCTATTATAATTATACATTCATTGATAGTAGTTTTAGTAGTACCAGTTTATTCTATAGATATAGTTACTCCTTTAGTTATAGATACTCTCACAACACTACTATCTTCTATTACTATAGTTTTGGAGACTCATAAATCACAATTAACCCTTTTGGTAAATTCTAAGTTACCATATGTACATGATGCTGATACAAATTCCCAAGTATCTTTAGATGATGATACAAACCCACACTTGTAGATGACTATTTTTGTGGATTGAGATTTACACCAATAGGCCTAGGTGAGTACCAAGATAACTCTAGATCTCTCATTACACATCCTACATTACTCCTAGCATCTCACACTATACTTTCATGATATACTTCATATTTGTATCCATAGCTAGATCACTCAACATATACAATTCACATGGTTACCTCTATGTATATAAATCCAATCATTCAAATTCAAGTAGGTAACACACAACACCAACCAAAAATTATGTTATAAATGTTACTTGATCATGGATTAATCACCTTACCTATAGTATGACATATATATATTAGCATATTATCATAATAAGAGGTTGCTTATTTTGTCTTTTTCATAGGATCACAAGCCATGATACAAACTCATGTACAACTTTATAGAAGAGATTGGATAAACTATAGATTTAGGGTATTATTTAGATTACAACACCACCAACACTAGCTCTACCACTTCCACTAAATAAATCAACTACCAAATTCAAATGTTTTAGAGAAGAATCCACATCTCCACCACCAGAGTAACCTTCAGCTCACCTTCAATAGGATGATATCATGTACACAACATCTATAGCATATAATGATACTTATGATGATGATATTGAGGTATTTGATGATAGCTATGATCCCTTCCTCCAACTCCACCCCCATCAATCTCTATCTTTGGACCATTTACCCCCTCCAACCTAGTATTTTTTGTCATTATGTACATATTATACATATACTTCTACATAATTTTTTTACCTACTTGTATATAGTATCCTATGCTTAATTGTACATAATTTACATATGACTGATTTTACATAGATAAAATATTCTCAAAATATAAAAATAATATAATATTTCAAAAATACCAAAAATAATACAAAATTTCAAAATCTAAAAACATTCAAATATGTCACAAACACAAAAACATCTTGATTGTATGCATCCTCCATGCTTTACATTTCTACTCCTATGTTAGACTTACATTTGCTATTTTATGCTATTGTTTATTGATTTATCTACATTACCATACTTCAATTGATCTTCTTTGAGTGTGTGTAGTGACTTACAGACCCTTGATTTCCTTACTCTACCCATTGAGTGGGCATCCTATTCCTGCATGCGAGATGCATATTGATATATCTTCACCCTGGTGGCATCTTCTACATGACTACACCATCCAAGTTATGTCATCTATACACCACACACTCTAGTTATCATGTTGATGTATAATATTTACTAGCTTACATAGATTACTCTATCGACACTCAATTGTATTTAACACTTGTGTATTGCTTTGCATATACCTAGTATTGTACTAACATGTCTTACATAATTTCACTATTGCTTTGATTAGCTATATGTGCTTTTATTTTTTAGTTCTTATATGCTTTCCTTATTTGATTCGTATAGCTAGATGTGATTTAATTTATTAGTTCTTATTTGTTTCTTATATGTGCCTTAGGAAATTTTCCAATGTCCTTTGCTTCTATTCATGTTTGTGCCTTTGGACATTTGCCAATGTACCTTTCCTATACTCTTCTATATGATTATGTATTCCACTCTAACTTGATTGCTTCAACTGTATGTGTATGTGGCATTTGAGCATGTCTTATAAGTTTATTTTCTAGTTTGAGTGACATGTGACCATGCTCCTTGTTTTCTTGGACCCTTGGCCACTCTTGTATGCTTCTTGCCTTGTGTGCTTGTTTTTTTATTACTTTTAGTTGTTTGCAATGCCATGATCCAAATCATGTATTATCTTGCTTCTTGGATGCCATGATGAACATTATGCTCCATCCCTCCATGACAACTAATAATTAACAACTAAGACTTCTATTTCTAGTTCAGTACATTGCACATGATTTTACATTATTATATCTATCTAGGCTTATCCCTGTTGATCTAATAATATCTTAATACAAACCATTCTATATCTTGAGATATCTTGTTAATTATCATTATTATATCATATATTTTGTAGCATAAGACACTTGTAGGGCTCTTTCTTCTGAGGGTAGTCATTATAGGGCCTCCATTACTACCCTCATAAGAGGTGGAAATAAATAGGGGTTTTTCATAGAGATCAGAGCTCCTATCAACTAAAAAATCTAGTTTCAAAACATTCAGAACAACAATCAAACATCAAACTAGTCAAAAAAGACTAGGTAAATAATCAAGAATCTAGAATAGTCATCAAATTTAGCCCAGGACAACAATTCTTAGATTGGAATATAGTGTCAGTGGTACTACTATCCATTTCTAGTGCTCTTATCCAAATAGTAAAAACATGAAAATTTCTAGAAGTAGGTAGAAAAGTAGGTTTAGCTATAGATTTACACAACTAGATGAGTTTAGAATTAGTAATTTTAATACACTTTTTGCTTAGAGAATATAGATATAGGGATAATCATACATGGAATGATGGATCTCACTTCCAATTTTAGATACAATAGTTAGTATACTTCTAGGTCAGAATCCATGTTTTAGACATTAGTGATTGGGGGTAATTCATATGACATATTTGTTTCTTTTCTTTCCTAGTTTAACATTGTCCAGACATTCTCAATAATTATGTGCCTTATTCCATCTATAGGTGTTTGGCATCATTTTAGAGTGGATTTCATACAAGCCTACCCTCCACATTTTTGAGTTCCCGAGTGGCTTTCACATAAGCTAGATTCTTAGTTTTAGAGTGGCTTTCATATAAACCTAATCTCCATCTTTTAAGTGGATAAAAGTGGCCTAGTTTCTAGCATACATTCTACTATCCACACCAAAATTATTAGATCACAAGACATTCATGGGATTCAATAACCATCTCATACAACATACATTTCATACCAATATTAGTTCATAGCTTCACTTCATGGGGTAATGATAGAGCCAAAGGACTAGCTAGCCTTTGTATTCTTAAACCTCCTATTCAGTGGGATTCGACACATAGTCCAAACATCGATCAACACATGAATGACTACCTAGCTTCACTTAGTGGTAGATGAAGGGGCTAAAGGGATAGCATTTACATTCTTAAGCCACTTTTTAGGGAATTAAACACTCAGCTCCATTCGTGATATTAACCTTGGTACAACATCATCCAACATTACTCAACATTACTCAAAATTGCTTAGCATCACAATAGGTTTTGTATTGGTCTATGTACCTAGTGAGGTGTATTCATTCCTGTCTCTTCTTCTCTCTTATCCATATTTGTAAGTTCTTATTTTAGATATAGTGTATCTAGTAAGAATTGATTTACTCTTATTTTTTTCTTGTAGACTCACCCTTTATGGTGTGCTCTCTCTATGTAGAACCTAGAATCACAATAACATCATGAGATTTACCCTTATAGGTAAGTTCATGTATGAATTCTCTTTTTCCTTTATCCTAGTATTTTTTTTGATACATCATTAGAATAAAGGGGAGGTAAATGTAGTCATATAAACATGTAAAATTGGTAAATTAAGTGTGGTTTGTGACTCCCAATCCATATATCCCTCTTGTTTGCTCTCATGACCCTTTTAGGCTTCTTTTCATTGATTCCTAATCATTTGTAGGATTTCAAGATCTCATTCTAGATTATATAGGATGCATTTTTCATGCTCTTTCCATTCCCCCAAGTCTCAGACCTTTAGGATAATAGCACCTAGGTTGGACTACAATGCTGGAACCTACAGTGTCCCCATTCTAGTGCTCCTGTCCAATCACCTTTCAAGCTAAAATGAGCATTTTCCTTGAATTTTATTTGTTATTATGTCAGTCTATCATGATTACATTTAACCCATGACCAATAGATCCTTATAAAATCTCATTCAAAGATCATTTAAAAAAGGTTGGTAAATATCACTAAGCAAGTAAGGATATAAGCAAGACTACTCGAGCAATCTTCCCTATTCTTTGTATACAACCAACCAACATACTTAAAAGCTTATTCAAGTCCTTAAACTAGTCCCTAGCCACCTCAAGCATATCTAGTTTAAAATTTTACATCTTCATATACATAATTTCACAAAGCACATCAAGCGAGATAACTACATATGGCTTGATCCCTCTTCAAAGTATTGGTATGTAGGCAATGTGCCCAAACAAGGGGTATGGATCCATGTCTAGTGAATATTACACACACTAACCCCCATTTTTGTTTAAAATTGGTTAAAGTACAATGAAATATAGGATTTGAATACAAAATCTAATTTACAGGGAGCTCTACAGACTTCTAACTACCAAAACTTTAGAGATAGGGTCACATAGACCTGTCAAACAAAACTTGAAAAGCTCATATCCTTAAGATAACAATGCTAGACAAGGACTATAGTGTCAGTGCCAACCATGTTTACTTTTGGCACTCCTATCCAATTATAAAATTAAAGTTAGAATCCTATTTGTGATAGTGTCCCAGGCCTACACAGTGAATATCAGATCTTATCTTAGTCAAATCAATGTAATTTAAGCTAAGTATTATTTTCTCCCTCTTATTACTATTTTTAGAAAAGCTCTAATTACCAATAAATTCCACAAATTAGTGTCTTGTTTACCACATATTTATTTAATAATTTATCAATCTAGACCATTTAAATAAATTAGAAATAATACACCAATATTCCTAAAAATGTTAAATCAAGACCCTAAGATAGAGGGTAAGGTTGAGGGAGGTAGAATTTTGGCCCTTTGGCCTTTTGGTGGTTTTACCTCCTTGGTTGATCTTGTTTGGTGCTTGGTTGGTAGGTCTGGTGAGGTTAGCTATACTTTCACAAATGGATGATTAAGGCTCTGTGTAGGGAAGATGTCAAGGTTTTTGGTTAGTTTGGTTGGAGAGGGTGATTTGGCTATTTGAGATTTAGTTTTATGTGATGGTTGGGAAATGGTTAGGTTGGTGGAGTTTTTTATTAGTTTGGTTGATGAGATAGGGGTTTGGAAAAGAGAAATGGTGGGTTGGTTTGCCAAAGGTGTGGTTGGATGTTTTTAATTAGTTTAGTAAGGGAGCCCTAATTATTTCCAAAAAGTGGCTCAATCCACATCAAGTTTGGATATAAATTATAACCTCTTAAATAGTCCAGAGAATGGTTTATAGACTAGTCTTATTCCTTAGGTAGTGGATTGAAAATATAAGCCCATAGGTTAAGAAAGGGGAATGGTAACCTCATCCTTTTACTCAATCAAAATATGTAAGGTTTAGATGGGTGATTCCTCTATGGAAGGTATAGGTGTGGTAGTTTCTTCCTTTGGAATGCTCTCGAAATGGGAAGTAAATTACTTGGTTATCAAAGGAAAAGGTAATGTGGTGATGGTTTTTAACTCTAATATGTAAATTTAAAGAGGGGTTAATGGATCCAATACCTTAATAAGTGGAGGGAAAAAGGTTACTTCCTTAGTTTGGGTTCTAAAAGAGAAGGTAAATCACTACCTTAATAAGTGGAGGAGGTGAAAAATAGGTAGATTGGGTGATAAGTTCTTCATCAATGAGCATATCAAGAACCATATCAATGGTATTAGTGTCATGAGAAGACTTAGCTTTATTTATCTCATTTTTGGTAGGTGCATGATTGGGAAAAAATTGTTTGAAAATATCAATGGCTTGGTTTGGAGGTGCATTAAGATTGTCCAATGCAAGTTCTCCCTTATCAATTAGGGTTTGGATAACATTTTTGAAGGTATTAAACCTAATAATTTCATACCCAACTAATCTATTGAAAACAAATAGGTCATTTTAATTATACCATCTAGGTGTAGGATGAGAAGAATCAAATTGTTGAGGTGGTTTGATGGGAGGGAGTTGTATGATATTAGCTTTTAGTAGCTTCTCCAGAACTGAAACATAAGACTCCCTAAGTGGAGTAAATTGATTTTGATTATTTCAATTTTAGTTTCTCTTATTTTTTTTAAAGATCTAGAAGAATATGATTATTTGATAGATGGTGGAGGAGCGGTCTTAAGGACAATCACATTCGTAGTTCCTTTGATTTTGGCATTGGTTTTACTTTGGTTTCTTGGTTTAGAGTAAGAGGCCTGATTGGTTTTGTAGGTAGAGTTTTTGTTTTTCAAATTTAACTTTCCTTATTTTATGGATCTATTTTCTAACTTATGAACCATGGAAAAATATTTGTCAAAGGTTATGAAGCTCTAGACATGCAATGTAGAAGAGATTAGCTTGGAACATGCTTGAGCAAAAAGTTCTATCAGTTCTAGTTGAGGTAAAGAGAAGGAAAGTTGATTGATGAGGATCCTCCAATGAGATACAAAATTGGCAATAGATTCTTCATCAAATTACTAAATAGAGTAAAGGTTAGTGATAAAAACCTTCTTGGAGATATTTATTAAAAAGTGATCCAAGAACATTTAGGCCAGTTGGGTGAAAGAGAAGAGGGAATGTTTGGTTATGGCACTAGATAGGGACATGAGGAAGGTATGAAGAAGGAGGGAATTATAATAGGTAGTCATATAATATGCATGCCTAAATTCCTTTAGGTGATGTTGGGGATCATCCTTACTCTAAAACTTAGAAAACTTGGGAAGTTCCCTCTAAGGAGGATAGGGATGGATAAGGACAAATGGGTGAATAGGTTCATTGTATATATGATCATATGATAATATGTTTTGAGCACCATAGATGGATGACTCTAAGGTAGTCATTTTTTCCATGAGAATTTTCATTAGATATATTTGGGGTTGTGCACTCAGAAGGTTATAAGGTGCATACTATTGTTATGGTTGGGTGACATATAAATAATTGGTAGGAGGTTGAGGAGTTGCCACATATTGATATGTGAACACAGGTGGTTCTATGGATGTTATGTAGGGGTAAGTAGATGCAGGTGGTTGGGTAGTAGGTATAGGTACATGCCCTTGTGGATTAGGAATGTAACTTGGGTTTGGTGCAATGAGCACTTGTTAGGTAGAAGCTATGGTTGGGTTGGTAATAAAAGGAAGGGTAGTGACCTTTGTACTAATTGGTGGTAAGGTGGAAGGTATAGACACCACTCAATTTTTAAGTGAAGTAGTGAATAATGAATTAGGGGTAGTAGAAGGAAGGTTGGAAATGCTAGTGGTAGGTATTCCCATGGTGAGGGGAGTATAAGTGGCTAGTGGTTGGGTTGCTCCTCAGGTAGAGGAGATGTTTATGGGGGTAGAAGGTATAAGGGTGTTTATGGGTTGGGTAAATTAGTTTTACATAGTAGTATCAAAGGGATTATTAGTGGATGAATAATCTTGGGTAGTCAATCATTAGGTGGTGACTGTGGCAATAGAAGTGTTTCCCATAATGTGGGAAGGCATACCATAAGGTAGGTCCATAGGTGGAATCAAAGTAGGGTCATAGTGAGGCATGGTGTTAAGATAATGTTAAAGGGCAAAAAGGTTATTATCTAAGAAGGTGGAAAATTTTGTATCTCCTTGGGGAACTTCTTAAGGGAAAGAAGGAATTCCTAAGGGATGAAGAGATTTTTCTAGTTCAAAAACATACTCCATAAATGAGAATGTAGATGAGGTTGATTGGCTTGGTGATGGGTTCTGTTCTTGTAGGTTCCTTCACTATTGGTGAGTTAGAAACATATAAGATAAGGGAGAGATAATAAATAAACAATCTCACCACTCAAATAGAGAGAAGACAAAAAATGAGCAAGGAAATCAATCACACACTAGAAATTATGTTAAATCCTAAAGTTCCTTCTAGTCTTCTTTTTAGCTTATGCCTTAAGCTTTCAAGAAATTATGTGATTGATATTGGTTTGTAGAGTGGGTAATAGAAACTAAGTCTATGGTTGGTTTTAAGTTGTGTTTAGGCTCTCAAAAGGATTTGTATTGGAAATCAATATGTTTCTTAGTATTGGGGCCTACCCCCTCACTTCACACACTATAGTGATAAGGGTGTCAAGTGTTTAGCCAATATATATCAATTTCCAAAGTTTATAATCAACTAGAGAGTTGAGTTGGTTCTCCCCTTGGTAATGACCTCCAACTAGGATCTCTAAGAAAGGGTAACGTGATTACTAAGTGATGAAATCCTAGTTGGGCCTTATCTCAAGTTGTTTGATGTTTAATTGATGTAGGTGGTTTGGTTTAGTGTGTGCAAAAAAAGTAATGTTATGATTGAATTAATTTTATTTAATTTAAACTACATGAACTAAAATTGTAAGGAATCAATGTATACAATTGATTTTAAACCAAAAATAAATTTCAATTTCATTTATGAACACATACTAGGGAGAAAATCATATAAATGCAAATAAGAGAAACCTGAGTAGAGACTCAAGGTCCCATCGAGCATGTTAGAATATTTTAGTGAATTTTAGCTTATATTTCAAAAATGAAGAAGAAGAAACTAAGTAATGATATGGTTGAAAAACCTTTTTTATTATACATGCATTGAATCAGATAATTATGGAGATATCCTCTTTGGCTTGAGAAGTTAACTTGTAAATAAGACAACACTAAAGCAAATAGTTGGTTAGATAGATAGTTGGGTGGATTTCCTAGTGATAGATAGATCTTGAAAGAAAAATCTTCCTCAAGGGATGTCAATATACACATTTTAAACAATTAATTTTATAAAATATAAGATAAAGTAATTGCATTAATAATCAAAAGGTATTAAAACTGAACACAAGAAATTTTTGATAAAGAAATAGACTAAAATAACTAATATAACAATAAGTGGGTCAATACTAATGCTAAACAGGTTAAGTGTGCTTCAAAAAATAGGTTGGGGGTCTATGAATAGGAAAACAAAGAGAAAAATGTATTTGGTTAAGGGTAAGTGGGTGAAAATAGATTTCTATTAATTTTTTCCATAGTAACCATCGATGGTTGAGGTGACTATTGATGGTTGGGGTGACTGTCAGTGGTTGAGAAAAACATCAGTGGTTGGATAGACTATCGATGGCTAGGATGACTATAAATAGTTACTGTGTTGGGTCAGGGTGATAAAAAGGGTTAGATTGACAAGATTACAAAAGGAAATTTTGGGATATTGGTTTGTGCTAGGCTGATTTTGAAATACAAAGTGTTTGAATGATTAAAATAGATACTTAGCTCATCAAGGGTTGATCAGGTGAATGGTTGAAGCAATTGACTTATTTGTGGAGCCTGGTATGATTCTAATAGAGTAACGGTACTTGGCTATCCATTGAAGGGTGGTGGTAAGTTGGATCTCTATTGTGATGGTTAGATTATTGGAAGAATACCTACAAAAGAAGCTATGGATGCAAAAGCTCTTGATAGTTATAAATGGATACTTTTTACCTCATACTCCTCTCTTATAAAAAATGAAGTAGATGTGTAATAAGATGTTAAAAAGGATTCTAAATTGTTATCTAATTTTAACTTGATCATACATGGGCTTGCACATGAATTAGACATTTTAATTATAAAAAAGAAAATTAGAGTTGAAGGGTTAGTTAAGCTATTTTAGAGGGTGGAACCTGACCATCAAGAGTCAGAGTGATCATTGATGATTGAGGTGACCATCGATGGTCAAGGTCCAAGATCAAAGTTGGGTTAAAAAGTGGGTTTATCTAGTAGGTCAGATTGACTAGAATTAGGCATGGTTTGGGGTTGAATAGTCTAAGCTAGGCCCAAGGGGGTCATGAGGTGGTCCAAGGAGATTGTGACATTTATAACCATCATGTGTGGATTTTTGGTGTTTACATGTAGTACCACACAATTATAATAATGTGTTCACAAAATTACTTAACATTGGGTAGGGTTGAAATCATATAAATTAAAATAGGGCATGATAACTCAAAAAACCTAAGTATAAACTAGTACACCAAATGTAGGTTGAGAGATACATCAATACCATAAAATATAGTTCAACTTCAATGAGTTTCCACTAGAAAATTAGAAGAAATCCCTTTGGATTATGAAGATGACAATGAAAACTAAGAAACTCAAGATGTTGAAACATGCATAAATTCCTAAGTATAAAACTAGAACCAAATGGGTAACACAATGTTGCCACATGGGAATAGGAGGTAGAATAAAATGTTTTCTATAACTTAGAGTGTGAGTGATACACTTGATGACCTAAGTTCAATATGATTCAAATGATGATGAGTCTACAAATAACCTTCAATTTAAATAGGAAATTGAACCCAAGTTAACTCAAGTCAAGTGCAAATGGTGAAACCAATTAACACATTAACCCAAAACTTAGAAAGGTGCAATTCCAAATTTGAACTATCAATGAAGGACTTAAAGATTTTGGAAAATGGTTTAGACTCAAATAGCCATCATAACTAGACTGATTAGATAGGGAAAGCACACTATTTAAGATTAGAATTTGAACAAGGCAAAGATTGATTTGGATTTGACTAGCATAACACCTCCTTATCCAAGAAATGATGGACAATGTGTTTGGTTATGACATGTGTTTATAATCAAGTTTTGACTCAAATCAAAGACCAAGTAAGCAAAGACTAAAAAAATAAATACAAATAAGTAAATCATCCTAAGCTCTAAACTGACAAGGTTGCTTTGTATTATTGAAATCCATATTTATACATGCTCTTAAAAATAATTCAATTGTTAATACAAAAATAAAAGCACATAGTTGGTATGGTATTTTACACCCCCTTATCCCAAGAGATTGTACAATTACATGGACTTGTGGATTACTCACCTTGCATCAATAATAATTTGTAACAAGTGGGGTTGTCTAAAACATACAATTTATGACTATCTAAATGGTCCCAAGCGTGACTAATACTAGAGATGAAACACATCAATTGATTTTATACCTATTAACTTACTATTCAAAATTTTATTCCTTTGCATAGTGATTATATATATGTACTACTTAATGGAATCCCCTAGTTAACCAAACTTGACTCAGGCCTTCATTATGAGAGGAGAGGTTAGCCACTCAACCCCATAGCTCTCACAGTATATGTAACCTAATTTATATACCCCACCATGGATAATAGGAGATGAAGCCCTAGGTCAAATCTTCCCTAAAGAACCCATGAAGAGGAAATGACCTCTCCTCCACAAGATAAATTGCATAAAATAAATGATCTAAGTGAAAAGGCTTTAGAAGTTTTTTTAGATCATCCAAACCATATGGGTTTTGGGGAGAGCCCAGACAACTTCCTTTTCACACCTTGGACAAAGGCATAATCACAATGAAAAGGTGGTTTTGATCACCCAAGTTACCTATAGGGGATGGGGGAGAGCATACATGCATGGTTCATTATGCTCAAACAATCTAACAAGCAATAAATGATTTGCATATAACAACACTTTAAGAAATTTGAAATTTAGGTGAATGTTCATTTTAAACACCAAATTGAAATGTTAAGTGAAGTTTTTGGTCCCTTGGCCTTAGTTTGTAAATTTTGAAAAATATTCACAAAATAATCAAATAAACCATCTAAATTCCTTTTAAACACCAAAGGGAAGGTTTAAGTTTTAAACATGCTCATCTAGGTTCCTTTTAAACACCAAATGGAAGGTTAAAGATATAAACTATGTTCAAATGATCATTTTTAATGTGGGTTATATAGGAAAAGTTAGATAATTTTGTTAAGATTTGAAGCACAATCAATAATGAAATAAGCACATTTAGAAAACATGCTCTTAGGTTCTCTATTTTTTACACACAAAGACTGATGTTGATCAATAGTGATCGATGTTGTTTGCTATAAGACTGATACTGATCATAATCTTAATTGATACTAATCAAAAATGACTGATAACAATCACTTGTGGACCCTTAGGAAAAAACTATTTTGACAAAAAACTTGTTATCACAATGTTAGGAAAAAATCTCTAAAAGAAAACTTTTAGATCAGGTAATAATGTTCAGACCAAAGACTTAGAAATTCAATTTGACAACTACAAACTTGAGAAAAGCTATAAAATGTAAATTATTAGTTGTATTTTTCCTTCAACCTAATTGATGCCAATTAGCCTTGACTGATGCTAGTAACCTAGAATTGAAGATGATCACTATGTGACCTATGTATCAATTAAAAAATGTTAAAAACATGGGAAAAACAAGCTAAAAATTGATGTTAAAACATTTTTAATGACTTTTAATGGAATCTAAGATTTCCAAAATGTCTTCCTTTCTTGAGAGGGATGTTTCATCCCACCGGGCATGTCAAGATGTAGATATGGATTAAAAATATGGTTAGATCAAGCATTAGTCATAAAAAATACAAGAAATGTATAAGAATATAACAATCTAGGCTAACCTATTCAATGGGGTGTGGAAATGACAATTAAGAACAAATAAAAGAAAACAAACACATGCTATCTTCTCAAGAACTTCCCATCATCCATAAGTGGCTCAAAAACATGTTTTTCCCCATGATTTGATGCTCAAGTCTTCAACAATGGTGCAAACCAAGCTCCTCCACCATCTCAAGAACAACAAGTATAATCTAGGCTCATGATATGAAATCAAATCTATGCCTATCAATGAAGCTATCCTATTGTAGATAAATCATAATAATTAACACAAAGAAAGGTTATGGAGATAATCTTGCATTATAAGTTTACACAAATTAAGCTAAAAAATGTGATTGAGAGGCCTCCTATTTATATATTTTTAAAATTGATCAAGATCATCCATGACTATACATCTCAAGATCAAGGTATGTTTCCATGAATTAATCCATTTATGTAAATAAAATACATAAATATCCTCATAATTATTTGAAAAGAAGGGGCATTAAAGAGGTATGGGAAGCCATAATCCTAATATTTGTTGCATTTATGGCTTATGAATGCCACCCCACAAATAACCTCACTTGATGATGCCATTAATATGAATCAATTTATAATAAAGAAATATTCAATAACTTCCATGGATCTCTTACTTAAGCTCACAATTTAGTTTAATTTGCCTAAGTAAGATTAATAAAAAATTAAGAAATTCTTTGGAAATTGGTTATACTCCATCAATCAAACTAGTCAGAAAGTTATATTACTGGGTTGTAATTTGATTGGAGAAAAATTATAAGGTGATGTTAGTTACATACAGACTACCATCCCATTTAGGATGTTGTCGACACAAAATAAACATTCACGTGTTGTGTGCTTCCAATTTAGAAGAAAAGAGTGATCCAGAGCACTAAAATGCATTTTCATCATTTTGACTCAAAATAATTTGATTAAAATTAATGGTCACATAACATGCATTGACATATTTAGGCATACATTAACCTAAATCAACGTTTTGATATGATAGGCTTGAACCATTTGGCACATTTAAGTGATTTTGGTTTAAATTGTGCATTTTCACAAATTTCAAGTAAGATTAATAATTTCAACACAATGGTGTTAAGAATTAGATGTATACAACTAGGGAATGTGCTTATGCTACTGATTAAAATTGCCTTTGAGAAAATTAGTGTCTCAACCTTTGTTATTGATTATAAACATATTTAGGAAAATTAGTACTTTTTAAATCAATGCATACAAACATTATCTTGATTGGTCTAATCTCACCCATAAGTTAATTTCATTATTTTTCTTAATTAATTTTTAGGGACCTTCTATAAATATTATGTGTGAGCCACTCCCTTGAGGGGCATCATTAAAAGATTCCCAAACATTATTTCGAGCTTCTTGTTCAATCACTATTTTTCCCCCTTCTTAACAACCTTTTTATTCTTTGAGAAGACATTAATGTGCTTATAGATTATAATACCTTCCCAAATAGGGGAAAACTATAGACAACCAATTTTGGCAAAAATTAGCTTCTCACTAGAATTCATATTGATTCTTACAAATTATTACAAATTAAGCCTATGAATTATTGAACATCCAAATTTTATTCATGCATCATTCATAAATGCTCAGAATTATGTTGAGGCATCCCTATTTGGAATTGTTAGGCCCCTTATTTTGGTATGAAAGGATTCATGATAGCATAATAGACACATTGATGTAAGGCATCATTTTGAATGATGATGAATTTTTGGCATCTTGGCACGAGTTGAAGGAATTAATGCATACCATGCACCATCTAGTAGGCAATTAACTAATTTTAGGATTTTTGGGGCATCTTTTAGGATTGGGTGATACATGGTGACTTCAATTTGAAACTCACAAGGTGATAAAGCCAAAAGAATTATCACAAGGGCTCTAGCTTGGCACTTCACATGCACACTCTACCTTGAAAAAGTTGTTATTGAAGAGCTATAAAATAAGCTTAAACCAGTGAAATAAAGGAGGTGAACTTAGTGCAGTGAAGCTCTAGAGAACTGAAATTGGTTCTATAGGATGGATTACAAAGTTTTTTAGTCAAGCATTAGTCAATAAATCTATGAAAATTCATTAATAACTCAACAAACAAAGCTAACCTATTAAAATGAGGTTTACTAATGATAATGAGGAACAAATTGAAAGAAAAAATACCAATTACCTTCCTAAATTGATTTTACCACCCAAGAGCGACTCCAAGCATGTTCTCCCCTTGATCTAATGCTCTTGTCTTTGTCAACAATGGCTACTTTACTCCTCCATTGCCTCAAGAATACTATGCATAACCTAGGATCAATATAAGAAATCTATAATGTATCCTATTAAATGAAACTTGAAAATAAAACATAATGATTAACAAAATAGGTTGTGGAGATAAATTTGCATTATAAGTTTATAATAATTTATCTTGAAAATGATGTTCTATGCCATTCTATTTATAGATTTTTCAAATGGGCTAAGATCAACCATGACCATCCATCTCAAGATTAAGATGTGTGGCCATGAACTAATCTAATATTTACAATTAAATCTATAAATATCCTCATAATGATTTATAATGAGAGGTATTAATTAGGTATGGGTTCTCATAAATCTGATATTTGTTACATTTATGGCTTATGGATGCCACCCCATAGATCATATCACTAGGTGATGAAGATATTAAGAATCAATTTATGATATTTAAATAATAAATAACCTCCATGGAAAATCCACTTAAGATCTTGATTTGAATGAATTAGCCTTAAAAAAAATTAATCAATATTTGTGTGATTATTTGGAAATTAGTGCTCAATTAATCAAAATGGTTAAAAATTCATATTATTGCATCGTAATTTCAATCGAGAAGAATTAGGAGGTGATGTTAGATGTGTTGGGACCATATTCATATTTAAGATGTTGTCGAAAAAAAATAACAAAGGTACATGATGTGTACTAATGAATCAAAAGAAAAGAGCATAAAGAATAAAAAGGAGAAATCATCATTTTGACTTGAAATGAATTGATCAAAGTTAGGAATCACATAAAATGTATTGCTTCATTTTGGGATACATTGGCCTAAGTTGGCACTTGTATATGACAAGCTCATATCATTTAGCACTTTTTTAGTGATTTTGGCTAAAATTATGCATTTGCATGTAAATTGAGTAAGATTGATAATTTTGACATAGATGGTGTTAAAAATTGGATGTCTATAGTTTACCCCTATTTGAGAAGATGTAGCGAGATATTCAGGTGAAGCAACATCTTTTCAAAGAAAAGAGTTATCAATAAGAAAATAGAAATGAACCATGATGCCCCCTCGAGAGGACATACTAGGATGAAAAAGAAGGATATACTCTCAAAAAGAGAGGGAAAGTGAGATATTAACCCATGGAATAGATCAGATCTAGATGAGATAATTCTTACTCACATGGTTACCATCAATGATAAAAATATAATTATAGGTATAATGGGCCCCAAAGATGGGGGAATGGAAAGGATTCAATGAAAACATATAAGTGACACACTTTAAATGTACCTAATTTAAGAGTGCAAGATGTATGCTTATGACATTGATCAATCCTGAGATAAGTTGCACACTAAAACATTGACATCATGGGCAAAAGTGTGGAGATCTTAGAATTAGAGGAAAAGGAGAATGTAGTCTCCAAAAAAATGATAACAGGTGCCCTAGTAGAGTAGATTTGATTGTGATAAAATAATTGTTCCCCAGTAGGGATAATTTTGATCATTGATAAAGAATAAACAATGACTTGCCCCTATAGGGATGATTTAGATTTATTAACTCATCCAAATGTTGTGCCCCAGCATGGGAAAATTAGAAAGTAATTAGCTCAAGGGTATAACCTAAAACATATATTAAAGATGAGTGAGTGAAAACATAGATGTGATGGTACAATGGCTTATAAATCCATAAAGAACTAGATATATGAGGATGAAAAAATTTAAAATAGAAATGAATATTGCCGAGATGACTTGAGATATGTCATGTATCCAAGTGCTACCTACATATTCCAAATGGACGTCAAGCTAATGTAGCTCACCTAAGATTAGGAGAGAATGGAATGAGGGATGATGAAAACTGACCAAAGAGTTGATTAGATTCATGATGTATGCAAAGAGATGCACATCTAAGCATAGAGTTAGGTGCTAAACCTATTAAGCCTAGTTTATGCATAATGATCTTGAGATCTACTCATCAGAGTTGTGTTGATGTTAAGACTCAAATCTAGAGCACAAAGTGCTTATTATAGAAAAATAAATTAGGCATCATAAGTATGAAAAAATTATGAAGATATGGAATTTCAAGTGCACAAATTCGATTCAAATGTGAATACCTATAACTAAGGACAATGGTAAACAATGACCAAAATTAGAGTTATAATAATTTAAATTTTAAAAAAAAGGCAAAGACAAATAAAAATATAAACATAAATTAACCTAACTTAAAATCAAGTTATAAACAATCAAGACAAGTAGGAACAAGAATGTTTAAAAACAAAATAAGAACAACTTAATAACATGAGATTAAGATATAAATAATCAAGATCCATGTGGACCATCACGATGTTCTTGAAAACAAAAGAGAAGAGGAAAAATCAAACAAGGAAACACAAGGCCAAGGTGAGACAAGAAGTAATAAAATGAGAGGAGAATAAATTAGTGTAGAGGTGCGAAATCACAACAAAACACCAAGAAAAAACAATAAAACACTAATAAAACTGAAATAAACACACACAAACAAAAACTAAGTTAGTGCAGTTTAAAAACAATTGTTCATGCATTTATAGAAGAGGCATTAGTTTCTGTAACATTGTAGCAAGAATCAATGACAAAAAAGATGTTCTCTAATTAAATATGAACAATGGGGGAATCAAAGAAAAGGGAAGAGTTGGCCGAATTAACTTTAGATGTACAAGATAAGTGGATGATGCCTACATAGTTTCATGGATGCATGTTCCAACATGAACTTTAGGCCAAATGTAGTTCTCCCAAGAAGTGGGATAGAATAAAAAGATGATGACTAGAACATATGATTAATGTTGTATAAGAAAAGGGAAGACTTGATAAATGAGATTGGTCTTACAAAATGGCAAGAGGTGAGATGAGATGACTTGCAAAATCTCAAGCTAGTGGAACTTAATTTTTTGTCAAAATGGCAAGAGCATGGTGTTGTCCCCAAAAATAGATCTCTCATTTTTGAGACAACATGTGAACTATTTTGGTTCAATAGACCAAAATAATCTCTTCCCTTCTCAAAATTTGTTATGAGCATTCAAAATTCCTCATTTTTCAAGCTTCTTAGAAATCTATGGACTCTGCAGGCTTAAATCTATAGACTCTACAAGAAGAGAATCTACGAACTCTACAGGCTTGAATCTACAGACTTTACAGGAAGAAAATCTATGAACTTTATAGTCCAAGTTCTACGAGTTTCACAGATTTATTTCTGCGTACTCTGTAGGAAAGAAGCAAGCTCTCAAGACTTAGGTGATTTCAAAGTTGGTTCAATGACAAGGTTCAACCAAAAGAGTTCATTAGCAAGCTTTTAAAGCAAGGATTGAACCATTGAACTGCTGAACCTTGAACCATTGAATTGTTGAACCTTGAACCATTTTGGTTCAATAGGTTCACGGGTTCAAAGGTTCAACATCAATAGCAAGAGTTAAGCCTATTTGTTGAGGTTCAAAGTTCAACCGCTTTAAGGTTCAATGGCTTCAAAACACTTATCAAAAAGAAGAAGGCTTGAACCATTGAACCGTTAAACCATTGAACCACTTTGGTTCAAAGGTTCAATGGGTTCAATGGTTCAACAGGTTCAATGACCAAATGGTTCAACACATTTGGTTCAAAAAGATAAAAAGGACTTAGCCAAATAAAAAGAATGAACCGATTGAACCATTGAACCTTGAACCAAAGGGTTTAACAAGTTCATAGGTTCAAAGGTTCAACCAGTACAATGAAGATCAAAGAGCTTACAAAGAATAAGGAAGTGACAAACTAATGGTTCAATAGGTTCAAAGGCTTCTGCAGGCAAGTTCAATGAAAATAACAAGTTTTTGATACTTGAATCATTGAATCGTTGAACTATTGAACCACTTTAGTTCAAAGGTTCAACGGGTTCAAGGTTCAATAGGTTCAACGGGTTCAACGAGGCTTGTTTCAAAGAATCTTGGTTCAAGCGGTCGATAGAAACAAGGGAATGAACCATTGAACCATTGAACCAAAATTGGTTCAATCGATCAGTTCAAGCGACAAGTTCAAAGGAGTGACCCAAATGTCAAAGACACAAGTGCCCGTGTAGAGGGAATTTCCATGGCAAAAGTGACTATGGAAGGAAACAAAAACCTGATAGACCTTAGTGGATGCTGCCAAGTGTTATCTTTCGAGCCTCATTTCACTTTGTTTCTAAGAGCAACAGATGCTACCACATGTCACAATTTGAGATTCACATAAAATTGACTGAGGCAAATTTCCAAGGGTCAAACAACCCTTGTGGAGGACACATAGAAACAGAAATGAACCATTGTAAAAACTTGAAAGGCTAATTTGGAGCTCAAACAACCCTTGCAGAGGGAAGGAAGGGGGCAAATGGACCAATTAAAAGGCCAAAAGAGAAAAGGTATTTCCTTCAGAATAGTTCCCCAACAAAAGTGACAAAGAGACAATTCCTTCAGAGAAATTATCCTGAAAATATTCCTTCGAATTTTTTTCTCCGAAACAATTCCTCTAGACTTTTTCCTCTAAAAGAAAAGTCTAAAGAAATAGAAACCCTGCTATGCTACCACATGTCATCTTCAAAGTCATAGAAAAAGCTTCCACGTGTCATCTATTGAGACATAGTATCAAATATAGCAGAAACTACCAAGTGTCATCTTTTGCAAGGTTTTTAAAAGACCAGCAGGAAGTGACTAAGGAACAGAGCATCAAACTGAATCGAGGACCTAATCCAAATAACTAGAAAAGGATGAATGAGCAAGAATGACTAGAAACATTTGTGCATCAGATATGTTTCTAGAAGTAAACCACCAAATGGATATTAAAAGATGCAAACTTTCAATAACATGACCCATTTCTCTGTATTGAGAAAAGCAAATGGGTAAATGCCCCTAAATTCTAGCATGTCTTCTTAACAAAATTCAATGCAACATGATGTGTTACTATTCCCAAGTCCTTCTTGAAGAGGTTATACAAGGAAATCTCTTGTTGTTGGGGAGATCTCTCTCTCTCTAATTATTAGAAATGAAACTCTGCCCAAATTGAAAGGCATTACTGAGACTTTGAGCTCAGATTGTTGATCATATTTTGTTATTGGAATAAGAAAGTGACTTTTCAGACTTTGTGCTGTGATATCTTTGTTGTTGGGGAAACTGTTCTTATGTCTTTTTCCTTAATATATTTTCTGTTCCTTTAATTCAATAAGCAGAATTAGTGAAAATAGTTAGGAAGGTGTCTTGAAGCCAACTATGGAGAGACTTTGTGCCCCATAATTGTCTTTAGTGTGTTTTATTTTTATTTCTATGTAAAGGACCTTGGGATGACTTTGTGCCTTCATTGTCCTTCATATCTCATTCTTGCACAATTGAGGTGGAGACTTTATGCTATATCTCAATCTGCTGGTTACTACGTCTTTGGTTGTATTTTGCAATTACTACCAAGAAGATTCTTGTAGTTTGTTGAATAGTACTTTTGAAAGAAGAGGAGTGCTTTTTGTCATTTCCCTTGAGTTTTTTCCTTTGATTTTCATGCATTATCTCTGAAAAAAGAGAGATGGATGGTTTATCCTACCTTTGAGTATTATTTTATGTTTATATATATAACATATCTATAGGGAACCTCCCCTTGATGAGAGGAGAGATTAGTCCCCTTTTGATGTGGTAAACCTACACATTTGGATGACCACTCTTCCTACTTTGGATGATCAAACCTATTTTGTTTATTAGTACACTGATCGACAAAATATTCAACCAATAGTTTTTGGTGACTTTGCTGGGGATCTAGTTATGTGCATTTTGAAACCTCAAGTTTTAGATGGAATCAGTCTCTACCATTATCCATTAGAGAATCCATTCAATTTCTATGTTTTACCTATTATTATTATAACCTTACCATTTACCTCCACACTAACTAGGAAAGAACATGCAGTTTAAAGGTGTAAGCTTCAAAACTAAAGCAAGGTCAATTTTTGTTCCATTTTTGTTTCACAATCTGGCAGATTCAAGGTATACACGAAGCCAAAGGGCTAAAGGTATTGTTGACCCTATATTCAAGTTGGTACAACAAAGTAATTTTGATTTGTTTCCTTCACCATCTTGCCTCCAACAAAGCAAGAGCTTTCCTCCTACTAAAGTCAGATCTCCATTGCCAAACGAAGTGTCCACTTCTATTGTTGATAAAGCTTTGCCAATAATTACCCCTCTAAGATTTGTTATTCCTCCTTTTCATAGTCATATAATGGCAGTTCAAGGACCCTGGGGTAATTCTTTTGGTCTTCTCAATCTTACTCCACCTCTACATGAGCTTTCATGTAGTTTAAGGAAGAATTTCCCTAAATTCTATGGTGATGGGAAAGTTCATCCTAATGAACACATTACAGCCTTCAGCATAGCCTATGGTGTAATTAGAGTAGAATTTGAAGATGTAATAGTTAGGCTATTTGTAGAAACATTACAAGGTGCTGATGTAGATTATTTTTATCATTTACAGGCTCGGTCAGTAACTGATTGGAATACCCTCAAAGCTAAGTTTGAAGCTAGATTCAAACTTGCAAAAGATGCACATGCACTTCTGGCTCAACTTACATAGATGAAGAAAGAACCTCATGAACCAATGAGGGACTTCATAGCCAAGTTTGACAAACTGAGGAACAAAATTCTTGTAATTGCTTGACCTACAGCTGAGAATCTCAAATGCTTCTTCATTAATTCTTAGTTACCTAAAGTAAGTTTTCTTTTGAGACATGCTGGTTAAATAGATCTTGCTGTAGCTCAACATTTGGCCACTAAGGTAGAAGATGATCTCATCTTAGTAGGGAAGATAAGAAGAGATCTAAATAAAAATAGACCCTTATCATATTTTGAATATTCATCTATAGGCACCATAGATCCAATGGTGTAAAAGTTGGAAAATGAGTTGCTTGTTCTTAAAAAGCAAATGGTGTAAGGAATATCTTTTGCTCCTTCATACAAAGATATGCCAAGAAGGATATTTCCAAATTAGTCATATCAGGGCAATGTTGCTAGGAATCAAGGGCAACAAAATCATCTTCCTCCCCCACAAGGGAAACTTGCCCTAAAAGCTCCTCCAACCAATTTAGCAATGGGATATCTTGAAGCAGAATCAGAGTTATCTTTCCAGTTTGAATTGAATCAATAAAATGACACTGATCTCATTATAGAAAATCAAGAAGAATCAGTTGGTGACTCCCACATTGATTTCCTAAACTACCAGGATGAACCCAGAAGCAAAGGAGAAGCTTTTGATGGATCATATATAGTGTTTACCAAGTCTAAGAACCAATCAGTCTAGCAAGCTGATAAATGGAAGATAGAAGAGCAACCTCAACCAGTAATTACAATTGCTAAGCATGGAACCACTCTGCCTTTCCAGTCAAAGGATCTAGTGATAACCCAAAAGGTAAGTACATAAATTTCACCTTCACCTTCTACTTCAATTTTTCAAACCAACCCTCCTCATATCTCTCCTAAAACCCAAAAGGTTGAAATACCTTCCTCTATTCCTAATCTAATTCAGCCATTTGACATAATTGATCATGTCAAAAAGACCAAAATATAAATGTCTAAATTTGAATATTTGTAGTCCAATCTTGATCAATTAGATAAGTTGGTCCAATGTGTTAAGAACCAAACCGTCCTTGTAGGACAAGAAGCTAAAAAGGTAACTCTTGATTCCCCAAAGAACATGCCCATTCTGAATAATCTTGTCATTATTCCTTCAGTTGCCCCTAGAAAAATAGAACCTTTCTATGTTTCCCTTTTAATAAATGCTCACAAGCTAAGTAATTGTATTATAGACTCAGACACATTTGACAATGTCATGCCTGCTAATGTAGCTGAATCTCTTGGACTCACACTAACCAAGACATTTGGGAGATGTTTATCCATGGAAAACAAGCAAGTACCATTGTTGGGGCAAATCAAAGATGCCCAATTTGCATTTGTACCCTTTCTAGACAAGAGAATCAAGATGATTGTCTTGGTGGCTAATGTCCTAGCATCTTATGGCATTTTGCTTGGACAAAATTTCTATAAGGACATGGGAGGAGAACTAAGCATGGACCTATCTAAGGCAAGAATCCTTGTCAAAGGCGTAATGAAGAGATTGCTCCTTGAAAAGGAGGTAAAATATGTGGTAACCCAAACATCAGCCCCTTAAGCTCAAATTCTTTTTGATTCCTCAGGTATGGGTAACTACTTTCTATCTACAGATGAAGTGCATGAAACATTTGATAAAATTCTTGAAAGTGTCAACCCAAAAATCAGTTCAACTTGAATAGTAGAAGAACTAGTAGGTTGTAATACAAATGAAGAAGGACCCTCCCTCTCTAATGAAGAAAAGTCTAAAGAAAAATCAGTATTTGATGAGGTATGGATTTTGGAATTTGATGGTAGCTGCTCCTCTACTAGTTTGGGAGCTGGGATTGTGTTGATATCTCCTCAAGGAGATATGTTTCCTTCATCTTACAAATTACAATTTAACAACACTAACAATATAGCTAAATATGAGTCTCTATTGCTTGGATTGAAGGCTACTCAAGACAAAAGCATGAAGTTTCTTCATGCCAAAGGGGATGCTGAATTAGTGGTTTGTCAAGTGAGAAACTTATACCAAACCAATACTGAAATATTATGCCACTGTCGTAACCTGGTTTGGAACTAAAGTAAAAGCTTTGATGCTTTCAACATTTCTACCATACACAAGGAATCTAATGACAGAGCTGATGCACTTGCTGTTTCAAGAACTCTTTAGTTCCTCACTTAGATTTCAAAGACGATAGGTATACTATTGAGTTAGTCTATAGACCAAGTGTTCCTAACAATGGTGGTCATTGGCAAGTATTAAATGATCATTAAATCATTGTCTTCCTAGAATTAAAAGACAATTTTGAATAACTACATTTTAAAGGTAGTGAATCTTAGAAGTATGAATTAACCTCTGAATCGAGTTCAGATATATTTTCCCTGAAAAGTGATTCCTCATTTTTTAGACAACATAAGACTATTTTGGTCCTGCATGGCCAAAATTGTCCCTCCCTTTTCCACAAATTTATTCTAAACATTCAATTTTGTCATTTTCTCAACTTTTTGGTAAAGGGATTAGCAGGTTCAATGGGTTCAAAGGCTTCTACAGGTGAGTTCAATCAAAAGGGATTAGTTTCTCACACTTGGACACTTTTGAGACAGATTCAACACTTTGGTTCAACTAAAAAAGGGTCATCAGCAATATTTTGATCAAATAAACCATTAAACCTTGAACCACTTCAGTTTCAAGGTTTAATGAGTTCAAGGTTCATCAGTTCAACACGCTGGGTTTAAAGGTTTAAAGACTACCTCAGTTATGAAGAGAAACATGCACAAAAGAAAGAAGTGGTGGAAGGTGCCATGTGTCCCTTTTGAAAAATAATCAAAAGCCACCACATGTTTGCATCCATGCAAGTGTTAGAAATATGTGGACCATGCCATGTGTCCCATTGTGACTCAATGGAATACGACAAGTGTCGATATTCACTTCTCAAAGTTTCTTATGAGCTGTAAGGCTTCTTTTATTAAAGCTTTTCTCAGAGTTCTACAGAGGGCAATAAGTGGAAACTGTGGAAGGCCCTAGTGTATTCATCTAAGAGTGGTAGAATGTGCCACATGTCCCTCTAAATCTTGTTAGAAGCCTCCAAGTGTCAATATCTGTAGTCTCTTCCCTTAGCTTCACTATTTCAAGAAAAGACCATGGTAGGCCTGGGGACGAGTGACAAAATGAAGTAAAACATGCCAAGTGTCTACACTTGTGTGACTAACAAGAGTAGCAGACCATGCCATGTGTCCCATACAGAGATTGGTAGAGATCAATAAGTGTCACCATCTGTGAGAGCCCGATTGAGCTTCAAACATTTCTACGATGTTGCAAAGGCTTGAAGAGGTAGATGCTGCCAAGTGTTGACAGCGGAAGATGCCATGTGTCCTCACCTGTTCCCATGGAAGATGACACTTGGCACTTGATTGAAGAGTAGAAGGTGCCTCATGTCAAAAGAAAGGGTCACTCACAATATAAAGGCACATATAGAGCCAAGGAAAGGTTCCCTTCAGATGAATTGTTTGAAGGAGATGAAAGGGATGACAGCCCACTAAAGAATCAAAGCTCGAAGGCCACTTGGAAGACACTGAAGGGCATGTTCCCTTCGAAAAAGGTTTGAGCCTCAGAGGGTAGTAGAAGTTGCCAAGTGTCACAAGCTAAGACACAATTTCAAATGAAGCCCCAAAGTGCAGAATTTGCCATGTGTCCCGTCTTAGTGTAGTAGAAGCTGCCAAGTGTCTGCATTCATGCCCCTTAGCCATTAACTAGTTTCAAAGCTTATTTTGATAAGTCTATTTTGAATTTGCAGATGCTGCCATGTGTCCTCACCCACGTCATAGTGAAAATCAACCATGGAAAGTGAGAAAGACACGAGGAAGTTAATGGGAAGAATGACAAGCCTGTAAACATCAAATTTGTCTCAATGAAGTGTCTGTTGATTCCAATAGACTCAAGGTGTGGACCTGAATGCATTCAAAAGGCTCTAAGGCCAAGATCAAGAGGAGGAGGAAATAGAGAGGGAAACTTAGCAGGAGTTACTATCGATAGGTAAAGCAGTTCATTGGGTAGATATTTGGGAGCTAGTAACATTGAAGGTGCCATCTGCTTGTCCCTTTAGAAAGGAAGACAGAATAGACAGTTGCACATCTAAGTAGGTGATGGAATGAGAGATTTCAACTCAAGAGGAGGCACTAGAGATGAATCAACATGCCACAGTCAAGGTAGCTGCCTTGCTCTAGCATGGCCCTTCTTGATAAGACCAAAATGCATGCACTGAATCGATCACTTCTTTGGGAGAAAGTGCCAAGTCTCTCCTATCCTCTATATAATGAAAACTCTTTCATTGTTACCAAGAGACCTTTTTGATTATCAAAAGCAAAACTCTGCCCAAATTGAAAGGCATTACTGAGACTTTGAGTTCAGATTATAATTCATATTATTTTACCTGAATGAGAAAACAAGTTACTTATAGACTTTGTTCTGTCATAGCTTGTGCTATCTTAGGAGATTGTTCATATGTCTATTTCCTAGGAGCTTTCTTGTCTATTTGATTTAACAAGCAGAACTAGTGGAAGTGATCAGGAAGGTGTCCTGAAGGCCAAATGTGGGATGATGTTGTGCCTCCATAAATACCTTCAATGTGTTTGCATTTTCCTTTCTTATGTAAAGAGCCTTGGGACAATGTGGTGCCCCCATTATTCTTCATTTTCCTCTCTCAGGTTGCTAGTCACTCAGCACCCCGTTACCTATTAATTGCTAGCTGAAAGATTCCTACTGCCTACTAAAGAACACTTCTAAAAGAAGAGAAGTACCTTCTGTCATTACACCAAGATTATACTATTTAGGAAAGAATCTGGCTCTTGGTTGAAAGTTGCTTTTGAAAGAAGAGAAGCACCTTCCCCATCACCCAAGATTTCTTCCTTATTTATCAGCATCATCTTTGAAAAAAGAGAGATAGATGGTTCATCCCTCCCCTGTGTCTTACTTTTTGCATATATATTGTATATAACCTCTACATATTTAATAGGGAACCTCCCCTTGATGAGAGGAGAGATTTGTCCCCTTGTGATGCAGTAAACCTGCACATTTGGATGACCAATCTCCCTATGCTGTGGTGATATGAACTATTTTAAATGCCAGTTAGCTGGTTGAGAAAATATTCACCCAATAATTTTTGGCAACTCCGCTGGGGATGAATGTGTAGTCTGAAACCTCAAGTTTTAGATTAAAGCAATCCCTACCCTTATCTATTATAGAGTCTGGTGACTCCCACCTGGGTCTTACCCAATATCATTATAGCCTTACCATCTCCATCTTCCTCCACCTCTATTATATTATCTTGTTTGCAAAACTAGAGCTGTTGGGAAAGAAATCATAGTTTGAAGCCTCAAGCTTTAAGCTAAAGTAGGGCCAGTTTTTTTTCCATTTTTGTCCTATAATATTGCAACTCCACTTAGATGTGTTATCCCCATTTTTCATAATCTAATCATGGTAGTTTGAGGCCCTTGGGGTAACTCATTTGACCCACTTAATCTAACTCCACCCCTGCATGAGCTACCACTCAGTTCAAGGAAGAATTTCCCCAAATTCTTTGGTGATGGAAGAGTCCACCCTGATGAACACATTATAGCCTTCACTATAGCCTATGGTGTGATAGGGGTGGAATTTGAAGACATGGTAGTCAGGCTTTTCATGGAGACATCACAAGGTGCTATTGCAGACTAGTTTTACTATTTATAGACTGGATCAGTGACTGGCTGGGACACTATCAAAGCCAAGTTCGAAGCAAGGTTCAAACCTGTAGAAGATGTTCATGCTTTTCTATCCCAACTTATGTAGATGAAGAAAGATCCCTATGAACATATGAGGGACTTCATTGCTAGGTTCAACAAGCTGAGGCAAAGGATTCCCATGGTTGCTTAGCCCACACCCGAGAACCTCAAATGCTTCTTCATTAATTCACAACTGCCTAAAGTGAATTTTTTGCTTAGACATGCTGGCTGCATAGATCTTGAAGCTACCCAAGTCTTAGCCACTGAGTTAGAAGATGACCTTATCTTGGCTGGAAAGATAAAAGGGATTCAAATAGAGGCACATCTTCCTCATCTTTTGATAACTCACCTGCAGCCACCACTGATCCAATGGTGCAAGAGCTAGCAAATGAAGTGCTAGCCCTTAGAAGATAAATGGCACAAGGGATATCATCTATTCCTTCATACAGAGATGTACCAAGGAGGACATTCCCTAATCAGGCACATCAAGGGCAACCCAATCGTCTTCCTCCCCCATAGATTAACCTTGGCATTGAAGCACCTCCAGCTAACTCAGTAGTTGGGTATTTGGAAACAGAGCATGATTTCTCTTTCCAACCTAAGTTTAATCAAGAAAGTGACACTGGTCTCTTCATGAAGGATCAATAAGAGTTAGCTAGTGACTCCCACATCAGTTTCCTAGATTACCAGGATGAACCTAGAAGTAAAGGTGAAGCATCTAAGGGATCATATGCTATGGTCACCCAATCCCAAAATTAGTCAGCTCAATAAGATGATAAAGGAGAAGTAGTAGAGCAACCTCAACCTACAATTTTGCTTACTAAGCATGGGGCCACTCTGCCTGTCCAGCCAAAAGACCCAGTGATTGCTGAGAAAGTAAGTATCCCAAACATCTCTACACCTTCTACTTCAAATTTGCAGGCCAGTCCTCCCACCCCTCCCATAAACCAAAAGGAAGAACTCCCATCCCCTGTGCCTAGTCCAATCCAACCATTTGACATAATTGATCATGTCAAATGTGTCGAGACCCAAATAGTGGCCCTTGCAACCCAAATTTTATTTAAGTCTTTAGGCAGGGATGAAATAGCAGAAGAATTGGTGGAGTGTAGCATAAGTGCAAAACTCTCACTTCCAAATGGAGAAGAATCTGAGGTATTTGAGGGGAACAATCAAGACATGTGCTGGGCTAAGCTATCAAAACAATAAATTATGGTACTAGACCATGTTATTGCCCATCAAAATCAAGAAAAGGAACTATTTGTAGGGAGAGCAAAGAGCTACAGTTTTTAGAAGGAAGACCACATCCCACCATGGGGAAAGAAGAAGAAAAGGCCAAAGGGAAGGCAGAGAAAAGTGGTTTCCTAGTGGAGAGTTCCATTCATCCATCACCAATTCTAGGGACAAAACTGTTTCTTACTGGTTTATCAGGAAGGGACACCATTATCATTGTCTCACAATGGGCAACATTTGAAGCACTTCAAATCTTGAGGCATTAGATAAGTTCATTTGTATATATGTATATTTGTATAGTTTATTGTTCTATTTTGTTCATTTTGTTTTCATTTTTTAGAGCCTTTCTCTTTGGGTAGCATGACTCCGTAGCCCAATGGCATGCTTCAAGGCACTGGAGATTTTGGTTTTTACTCCCCTCAGCTATTTCGAGTTGTCATCTAAAGGAAGTTCCCCAACAAGAGCCAGCTATTGTCCCTAAAAAGTGATTCCTCATTTTTTAGACAACATAAGACTATTTTGGTCCTGCATGGCCAAAATTATCCCTCCCTTTCCACAAATTTGTTCTAAACATTCAATTTTGTCATTTTCTCAACTTTTTGGTAGAGGGATTAACAGGTTTAATGGGTTTAAAGGCTTCTACAGGCGAGTTCAATCAAAAGGGACTAGTTTCTCACACTTGGACACTTTCGAGATAGGTTTAACGCTTTGGTTCAATCAAAAAAGGGTCATCAATAATCTTCTGATCAAATGAACTGTTGAACCTTAAACCACTTCAGCGTCAAGGTTCAACAAGTTCAAGGTTCATCAATTTAATGCACTGGGTTCAAAGGTTCAAAGATTGCCTTAGTTATGAAGAGAAACACGTGCAAAAGAAAGAAGTGGTGGAAGGTGCCATGTGTCCCTTTTGAAAAATTGTCGAAAGCTGCCACGTGTCTACATCCACACAAGTGCTAGAAATATGCAGACCATGCCATGTGTCCCATTGTGACTTAGTAGAATGTGACAAGTGTCAACATTTACTTCTCAAAGTTTCTTATAAGCTACAAGGCTTCTTTTGATAAAGCTTTTCTCAAAGTTCCATGGAGGGCAATAAGTGGCAACTATAGAAGGCCCCAGTGTATTCATTTAAGAGTGGCAAAACATGCCATGTGTCCCTCTGAAGCTTGTTGGAAGCCTCCAAGTGTCGATATCTAAAGTCTCTTCCCTTAGCTTCACTATTTCAAGTGAAGACCATGGTGGGCTTGAGGATGAGTGACTAAATGAAGTGGAACATGCCAAGTGTCTGCATCTGCATGACTAACAAGAGCAGCGGATTGTGCCATGTGTCCCATACAGAGATCGGTGGAGACCGACAAGTGTCATCATTTGCGAGAGCTCGATTGAGCCCCAAACATTTCTATGATGTTATAAAGGCTTGAAGAGGTAGATGCTGCCAAGTGTCAATAGTGGAATATGCCACATGTCCTCACCTATTCCTGTGGAAGATGACACTTGGCACTTATTCAAAGAGCAGAAGGCACTGTGTGTCAAAATAAAGGGGCACTCACAATAAAAAGGTGCATATAGAGCCAAGGAAAGGTTCCCTTCAAATTAATTGTCTAAAGGAATTCCTTTAGACTTTTATTTAAAGGAGATGAAAGGGATGATAGCCCGCTAAAGAATCAAATTTTGAAGGCCACTTGGAAGACACCGAAGGGCATGTTCCCTTTGAAAAAGGTTTGAGCCCCAGAGGGTAGCAGAAGCTACCAAGTATCATAAGTTGAGACATAGTTTCAAATGAAGCCCTAAAGCATAGAATTTACCACATGTCCCATCCTAGCATAGTGAAAGCTACCAAGTGTCTGCATCCACGCCCCTCAGCCACTAACCAATTTGAAAGCTTATTTTGATAAGCCTATTTTGAAGTTGTGGATGTTGCCACGTGTCCTCACCCACATTATAGAGGAAAGAGACCATGGAAAGTGAGAAAGACATGAGGAAGTTGTTGAGAAGAATGATGGGCCTACAAACATCAAATTTGTCTCAATGAAGTGTCTATTGATTCCAACAGACTCAAGGTGCAGACCTGAATGCATTTAAAAGGCTCTAAGGATAGGATCAAGAGAAGGAAGAAATGGAGAGGGAAACTTAATAGGAGTTACTACCGGTAGGTGAAGTAGTTTGCTAGGTAGATATTTAGGAGTTGGTAACATTAAAGGCACTGTCTACTTGTCCCCTTGGAAAGGAAGATATAATAGACAGTTGCGTGGCTAATCAGGTGATGGAATGAGAGATTTTAGGTCAAGAGGAGGCACTAGAGATAAATTAGCATGCCACAATCAAGGCAGCCACCCTACTCTAGCATGACACTTCCTGACAAGACCAAAATGCATATAAGGCATTGAATGCACCGAATAGGTCACTTCTTTGGGAGAAAGTGCCAAGTCTCTCCTAGCCTTTATATAATGAAAACTCTTTCATTATTACCAGGATACCTTTTTGATTATCAAAAGCAAAACTCTGCCCAAATTGAAAGGCATTACTGAGACTTTGAGTTCAGATTATAATTCATATTATTTTATCTAAATGAGAAAATAAGTTACTTGCAAACTTTGTGCTGTCATAGCTTGTGCTATCTTAGGAGATTATTCATATTTCTATTTCATAAGAGCTTTCTTGTCCATTTGTTTTAACAAGCAGAACTAGTGGAGGTAATCAAGAAGGTATCCTAAAGGCCAACTATGGGATGATGTTGTGCCCCCATAAATACCTTTAGTGTGTTTACATTTTATTTTCCTATGTAAAGAGCCTTGGGATGACATGGTGCCCCCATTGTTCTTCATTTTCCTCTCTCAAATTGCTGGTCACTCAACACCCCCGTTACCTATTAATTGCTAGCTAAAAGATTCTTGTTGCCTGCTGAAGAACACTTCTAAAAGAAGAGAAGTACATTCTATCATTGCACCAAGATTTCTACTATTTAGGAAAGAATCTAGCTCTTGGCTGAAAGTTGCTTCTAAAAGAAGAGGAGCACCTTCCCCATCACCTAGTATTTCTACCTTGTTTATCAGCATCATCTCTGAAAAAAGAGAGATGGATGGTTCATCCCACCTCTGTGTCTTAATTTTTGCATATATATATTATATATAACCTTTGCATATTTAATAGGGAACCTCCCCTTGATGAGAGGAGAGATTTGTCCCCTTGTGATGTAGTAAACTTGCACATCTGGATGACCAATCTCTATATGCTATGGGGATAGGAACTATTTTGAACACCAGTTAGTTGGTCGACAAAATATTCACCCAACAAGATATAAATGAAGAATTCTTATAGTTGAAAGGAAAAAAATTCCCAAAGGCCTAGTTTCTCTTGAGAAATTATTTGACAAGCATTATAGATTCATCAAACAAAAACAAATAGATTCAAGCTTCTCTTAGGGATTTGATCAAGTAAATCTGACTACTAAAGAAAATCCCAAAATGGTTACCATTGGTAAGTGATATACCCTTGAAGAAAGATTCAAGCTCACCACTTTACTCCATCAATACATGGATGTCTTAGCATATTCTTATGACGACCTGAAGTCTCTCAAACTTGATGCAATTTGACATGACATTCCTCTCAATGTTGACTCAATGCCCTATAAGCAAAAATCTAGACAGTACAATCTAAAAATATTAGGTACTATTTTGTCTGAGATATAGAAAATGTTAAACGCTAGAATCATCTTTCCAATCCATCATTCCACATGGATTGCAAACATAGTGCCTATAAGGAAGAAGAGTGGCAAAATTCACATTTGTGTAGATTTCAAGAATTTGAATCAGTCATCTTTGAAAGATAATTATCCTTTGCCAATCATGGATCAAGTGCTTCAAATAGTGATAAGTTCAAAGATGTTATTAATGCTAGATGGCTTCTTAGGATATAATCAAGTTGAAGTTGGTGAAACAGAACAACACAAGATTGCATTCACCACACCTTGGGGTACATTTTCATTTAGAAGAATGCCTTTTGGCTTGATAAATGCTAGTGCCACCTTTTAGAGAGTAATGAACCTGGCTTTCAAAGATGAGATGGGTAAATTCATAGTGGTATACCTTGATGACTTAACCATCTTTTCAAAGCATCATTCTGATCATGTAAACCACTTACAACAAGTGTTCGAGCATTGCTGCCAGAATGGTATTTCCTTGAACCCTAAGAAGTCTATTTTTGGAGTAACAAAGGGGAAACTCCTCGGACACATTGCGTCTAAAGAAGGCATAAAGATTGACTTAGACATAGTCAAGTCTATTCAAGAGCTTAATTTGCGTAAAAGTAAAAATGCTATTCACTCTTTCTTTAGAAAGGTGAATTTATTACAGAGGTTCATCCCCAAATTTGCTAAGAAGACTAGACACATTATGAACATGTTGAAAGAGAAGACCACCTTCAGCTAGACTAAAGAAGACAAATCAACATTTCAGGATATCAAGACTACCATTGCCCATGCCCCTACTTTGGTTTGTCCAAATTATAACAAAGACTTCATCATATATAGCTATGCTTCTGAGCACATGCATTCAAACATTCTTGTTCAACAAGACAAGGAAGGTATAGAATCTCCCATTTCTTTCATGAGTTGCCCTCTCAAAACTCATGAGATGAAGTATTAAAATGTAGAGAAGCATGCTTATGTAGTAGTGAAATAGTCAAATATTTCCACTTCTATATCTTGAATTCACACACTACTGCCTTAGTTCTTGACACTACAGTCAAGTCCATATTAACTCAGCAAGATTTTGGGACAAAAAGAGGCAATTGGATTGCAAAGATCCAAGAGTTTGATCTAGACATCAATCCAACAAAGCTGGTCAGGGGAAAAGGTCTATGCTAATTAATTGCTGGCAATAAGCCAGAAGATAAACAACATGAAGAAGTTGAAGTGGAAGATACACCAACAGTCCTTTTTGTCTCCACTACTAATGGGTGGTATTCAGGTATTGCTCATTTCCTTACTTATGGTGAATGTCCTGCTCATTTGTCTTATAAAGAAAGGAGGACTATCAAGTTGAAAGCTACTAATTTTGTCCTTTGGGAAAATGGCCTGTACAAGAGAAGCATAAATGGAGTATTCCTTCGTTGTGTAGACAAAGAGCAACAAAGCCAAATTTTTAAATCTTTCAACAATCTAGCCTGTGGAGGTCATTTTTCTGCACTTGTGACTACTCACATGATTCTGCAAACCAAGTCTTACTGGCCAACTCTTTTCCAAGATGCATATAAGTGGGTGAGAAAATGTGAACTCTATCAGTAATTTGTTGGAAGACCTAAGTTAGCTGCCCTGCCTCTCAAGCTAGTGATTATAGAACCTTTCCAGAAATGGGTGATTGATTTTATTGGGACTATAAACCCATCTTCAAGTGATGGACATGATTATGTCATTACAACAATTGACTATTTCACCAAGTGGGTAGAAGAAATCCTAACTAAGCATGCTACTTCAGAAGTTGTATGCAATTTCCTCAAGGAGAATATCATTTCCAGGTTTGGAGTTCCAACCAAAATTGTTACTGACAATGCAGCTTGTTTCACCTCCCAAGAGATTATACAATTTTGTTTCCATTATGGAATTACACTCTCTCACTCTTCTGATTACTTTCCACAAGAGAATGGACAAGCTAAATCAAGCAATAAGAACCTGATAACTATCATCAAGAAGCTAGCAGATGAGAATCAAAGGACATGGCATAAAGCATTGGTTGATGCTCTATGGGTAGACAAAATCACACCAAAGAGGGCAATTGCTATGTGTCCTTTTCAACTTCTTTATGGTATCAATGCTGAGATACCAATCACCTTAGAATTGCCAGCCTTGAAATTGGCAAAGGCAATTGAAGATTAGACATATGAAAGTTGTCTTGATAAGAGAATCATGTGCTTGACTGAGCTGGATGAACAGAGAACCATGGTGGTGGACCGAATTGCTGCTCATCAAAGTCTGGTAAAGAAAATCTTTGACTAGAAGGCCAAAAATCATGATTTTTGGATTGGGGATCAAGTCCTGATGTGGGACAAAAAGAGAGAATCAAAAGGGATGCATGGAAAGTTTGACTCCCTTTGAAGAGGCCCATTTATAATTCATTAACACAATGGTGAAAATAGATTTCTGCTGAAATATCAAGATGACACACTCTTTTCTCTACCTCACAATGGGAAACATTTAAAACACTTCAACTCTTGAAGTATCAGATCATTTTATCTGTACACATGTATATTTGTATAGTTTTTAATTCTATATTGTTTTGTTTGTTTCCATTTTTGATGCCTTCTATTTTTGGGTAACATGAATCTATAGCCCAATGGTACACATGAAGAAACTAGAGATTTTGGATTCTACTCCCTTCATTTCTTTTTTACAATTGAAATAAGTCCCCTAACTAGAGCTAGCTGTTGTCCCCAAAAACATCTCTCATTTTTGAGACAACATGTGAACTATTTTGGTTTAATAGACCAAAATAATCTCTTCCCTTCTCAAAATTTGTTTTGAGCATTCATAATTCTTCATTTTTCAAGCTTCTCAAAAATCTACAGACTCTGTAGTCTTGAATCTATAGACTCTACAAGAAGAGAATCTATGGACTCTATAGGCTTGAATCTACGGACTCTGTAGGAAGAAAATCTATGGACTCTGTAGGCCAAGTTTTATGGGATTCACAGGTTGATTTCTACAGACTCTATAGGAAAGAAGTAAGCTCTCAATACTTAGGCAATTTCAAAGTTGGTTCAATGACAAGGTTTAACCAAAAGAGTTCATCAACAAGCTTTTAAAGCAAGGATTGAACCATTGAACCTTGAACCATTTTGGTTCAACAGGTTCACAGGTTCAAAGTTTCAACATTAGTAGCAAGAGTTAAGCACATTTGTCAAGGTTCAAAGTTCAACCACTTCAAGGTTCAATGGCTTCAAAACACTTATCAAAAAGAAGAAGGCTTGAACCATTGAACTGTTGAACCATTGAACCACTTTGGTTCAAAGGTTCAATGGTTCAATAGGTTCAATGACCAAATGGTTCAATGCATTTGGTTCAAAAAGATCAAAAAGATAGCCAAATAAAAAGAATGAACTGATTGAACCATTGAACCTTGAACCAAAGGGTTCAATGAGTTCACAGGTTCAAAGGTTCAACTAGTACAATGAATATCAAAGAGCTTAGAAAGAACAAGGAAGTGATGGATTAATGGTTCAACAGGTTCAAAGGCTTTTATAGGTAGGTTCAATCAAAAGAACAAGTTTCTTATGCTTGAATCATTAAACTGTTAAACTATTGAACCACTTTAGTTCAAAGATTTAACAGGTTCAACGTTTAACAGGTTCAATAGGTTCAAGGTTCAACAGGTTCAATGAGGCTTGTTTCAAAGAATCTTGGTCCAAGCGGTCGATAGAAACAAGGGAATGAACCATTGAACCAAAATTGGTTCAATTGGTAAGTTCAAGTGACAAGTTCAAAGGAGTGCCCTAAACATCAAAGACACAAGTGCCCTTACAGAGGGAATTTTTGTGGCAAAAGTGACTAAGGAAGGAAACAAAAACCTGACAGACCTCAGTGGATGCTACCAAGTGTCATCTTCTGAGCCTCATTTCACTTTGTTTCTAAGAGTAGCAGATGCTGCCATGTGTCACAATTTGAGATTCACATAAAATAGACTAAGGCAAATTTCCAAGGGATAAAAAACCCTTGTAGAGGACACTCAGAAGTTGAACTGAACCATTGTAAAAACTTGAAAGGCTAATTTGGAGCTCAAATAACCCTTACAGAGGGCAGGAAGGGGGAAAATAGACCAATTAAAAGGCCAAAAGAGCAAAGGGATTTCCTTTGAAAAAGTTCCCCTTGCAAAAGTGACAAAGAGACAATTCCTTCAGAGAAATTGTTTGAAAGAATTCCTTCAAAAAAATTTCTCTAAAATAATTCCTCCAGATTTTTTCCTTCAAAAGAAAAGTCTGGAGAAATAGAAAACCTGCTATGCTACCATGTGTCATCTTCAAATTCATAGCGAAAGCTGCCACGTGTCATCTATTGAGACACAGTATCAAATGCAACAGAAACTGCCAAGTGTCATCTTTTGCAAGGTTCTCAAAAGACCAATAGGAAGCGACTAAGGAATAGAGCATCAAACTGAATCGAAGACCCGATTCAAATAACCAAAAAAGGAGGAATGAGCAGGAATGACCAAAAACATTTGCACATCAGATATGTTTCTAGAAGTAGACCACCAAATGGATATTGAAAGATGTAAACTTTCAATAATGTGATCCATTTCTCTGCATTGAGAAAAGCAAATGGCTAAATGCCCCTAAATTCTAGCATGTCTTCTTAACAAAATTCAATGCAACATGATGTGTTACTATTCCCAAGTCCTTCTTGAAGAGGCTATATAAGGAACTCTCTTGTTGTTTGGGATATCTCTCTCTCTGATTATCAGAAATGAAACTCTACCCAAATCGAAAGGCAAAATTGAGACTTTGAGCTCAAATTGTTGATCATATTTTGTTATTGGAATAAGAAAGCAAGTGACTTTTCAGACTTTGTGATGTGATATCTTTATTATTGGGGAAATTGTTCTTATGTCTTTTTCCTTAATATATTTTTTGTTCCTTTAATTCAATAAGCAGAATTAGTGAAAATAGTCAGGAAGGTGTCTTGAATCCAACTGTGGAGAGACTTTGTGCCCCCATAATTGTCTTTAGTGTGTTTTCTTTTTGTTTTTATGTAAAGGACCTTGGGATGACTTTGTGCCTTCATTTTCCTTCATATCTCATTCTTGCACAATTGAGGTGGAGACTTTGTGCTATATCTCAATCTACTGGTTACTATGTCTTTGGTTGCATTTTGCAATTACTACCAAGAAGATTCTTGTGGTTTGCTGAATAGTACTTCTGAAAGAAGAGGAGTGCTTTCTATCATTTCCCTTGAGTTTTTTCCTTTGATTTTCATGCATCATCTTTAAAAAAAAAATATGGATGGTTTATCCTACCTTTGAGTATTATTTTATGTTTATATATATATATATATATATATATATATCTATAGGGAACCTCCCCTTGATGAGAGGAGAGATTAGTCTCCTTTTGATATGGTAAACCTACACATTTAGACAACCAATCTTCCTACTTTGGATGATCAGACCTATTTTGTTTATCAATACGTTGATCGACAAAATACTCAACCAACACGTGGCATGGTGGGATGAGAGAGAATGATCTTATAAAATGGTAAGTGCATAGGACAAGATAACTTTCACAATGTAAATTTAGTAGGATAAAATTCATGTAAAATGGCAATAGTGTGAGGATCAGAATGTACAAAAGTGTAATACAATGTTTTTATTCTTTTGTGGATAATTTTTTAATTTTTTATTGTTTTTGGGATAAAATATGTACAAATGGGACCAACTAGTCAAGGAGATGCTCATATTGGATTATAAGTTCCAATATATAGCTAAGCTGGATGCAATGACACATGATCACAAATTGGCAAGAGTGAGGGTCCTAAAAAGACAACAATGTTCATCAAAGATCAACAAATTTAATATAAAATAGTGTGTGTTGGTAAGTGTTGTCTTTGATGTCATGTGTGTATTGATGTCCAAGGTAATGACAAAGTGATAATGTCATGATTATGATGATGAGTTTGAGCCCAAAGCTATGAAATGAAAGATTTAGATGCATATGAGCTAAGGTGAGTATTTATTCAGGATTATCATATTATATCTAGCATGTTGATGTGGTTTTAGGTCAAGAAGAGAAGACAAACATGTGAACAGTGTGTTGGCATAGGCTTAATAGCCTAGTATGTAAGCATGGATCTTTAGTATATGCTTGGATAGAAAATTGATGAGTTTTATGGATGATGATATCACGTTTTATATGTCTTATGGGGTGTCAAGAGTTCTTAAATTGATTATGGAAATACATGGTGCTCATTTAGTTCTTCATTATGTTCATCTAGGCATAGTTGGTCCTATGGTAGAAAAATATGAGTAGGTAGTTTGATGACATCATAATTTCCACACATAGGTGACTCAACGGTATTTGGTCATATGGGTGTGATAAAATTAGTCCTAAGTTGATATGTTCCAAGTTTTAGGTTATGAGGTTATGTATAGCAAAATATATAACTATGTAAAGTAGGCTTCCCAGGCAGTTTGCAATGTTTTCCCATACTTAGCCAAATTTTCAAAAGGAGATCTAATGGTTCATGTTTAATCACATAAAAAATATATGGTGTGAAATGAATCTAAGCTTAATTTCTAAGTTCAAGTATATCTGAGTAAGTAGTTTAATGGTGTCATATTTCACATGTGTGAAGGTTCTAGGAATAGTTTGATATATAGATGGATTCTCCTATGTGAGGATATCATATAGTTCAAATTTTAGGTCAAGAGGTTGAGTGTAGATAAAGATATGTGGGTTAAAATTTGTCATCTCATATATAATTTCACTAAGTTTATATACTTAGTTAGACCGTCACGACACTTCATGCATATATGAATGAACCAACAAGTTTATGCATTTAATATAGGTACTAAGAAAGCCAAATGAGGTCAAAGGTTTTCATGGAGATGTTGTATATAGTGCCAAGAAGGTACACTAAATATTTGGACTCTTGAAGTGTTTTATATCTCAAATTATAAACCTTTAAAGTTGCTATTGCAGACAGTGATGGGCCAGAGACTGTCAAGTTTAACCATGTTGAAGTCTATGGTCAACTAGTCAGTAGATCTAACGGTTCACATTAAATCATAGATTATGATCCAATGGAATGCATAAAGTAAAATTTTCAAGTAATGAACATTCTAGTGACATGTTTCACAATCATGGAGCTTGGACATAATATAAATGGTTTGTATAGATAGAGATCAACGATGAGTATTGCATGGTAAAGACTAAGCTAATCTGTGGAGATCGACAATGTGTATTTGGTCAAAGTTACCAGTGAGGTCAAAGTGATAGATGTTTAGCATAGTTAAATATTAGTTTACTCTCAAAGATATTGATGGTATGTATTTTATCAAAATATGTGACATGAGATGATGGCAAAGTGTTCAATGTTTAACGTGACCATTGGCATTTGAATTTAGCAAAGGGAAAAACTAGTCTGTAGTGTTTTAGCCATAATGTTTGATATAGGATGAATTCGAAGGTGAAGTAAAAATAAAAGTTGTAGATGATTTTTAAAAACATACATTGAATCTATTTATAAGTTTTTAATGTTTTTATAGTCAAATTTATTGAGCTCCAAAGTTGACTATGTGTTTGACCATGGTCTGTAAGTAACCTGAGAAGGATAATTGAGTTTGTTTTGATGGTATTTGGATGTTTCAAGGTGAATTAGATATTATAAAATGTTTTAGACTCCATAAGGATGATCTATATGTATTTTGGAGGTTTTAACAATATATATTCAATATGAACAAATACTTAGAAACATGTTGTTTGTTCATTTATAGTGTTCTTATATACAAGGCTAATATTTGAATAGATGTGTAATGATGAATTTAATCATTTGAGGATGTATAAGAGGCCATGTGGATTGGATATATGCATTTATAAGTGGTCCTATCATATGCATTTATAAGTGGTCCTAAGTTTCTAATTTTCTAATTTTCTTGTTGAGGAATGGTAATATTGGTTGAATGATTCACCCCCCATCTTAGTCATCTTATACCTCCAATAATTTGTATCAGATCAAGTCCTTTAGAGGAAGCTTAACACCTTGAAGGAGATCTTAAGTAGCACAAGATGGATAAATAGTTGAATAAAGAGAATCAACAATGGAAGGCTATGATCAAGGCACTTGAAGAACATATATATACTCTAAATAAAGATTCCAAAGAATATTTTAAAGTTATAAATGATCTTAAGGTTTAGTTAAAAGATGCCAAGGCATGTTTGAGTTCAAAAGAGGAAAGTTGTTCAAAATAAAATGACATCATGTATGATGAAGAATTTTTCCATGATAGTGGAGAAGAAGTGTTCTATGATAGTGAGGAAGAAGGAGATCTAGAAGATGAGCTCATAAAGAGGAATCACAAGATGAGGTATGTGATCAAAGGTCTTGAAGAATAAGTTAGTTCTCTTAAGGGAAGTTTGTTATGCAAGACCAAGAGAAATGAGAATAAGTATCAAGAGATGATCAAGTCTCTTGAAGATAAAACATATATATTGAAGGATGACATGGATAAAAAATCCAAGGATGATAATGAGGTCATCAAATATCTCAGAGGTCAATTAGAGGTTTCAAATGGTAGCCTAAAATCAAGAGAAGAACAATGTAGATATCTCAAGACTCAGTTAAAAGAATCCAATACCAAGGTGAGTTTAAATAAAGGTGAGCATGAGGAGTTAAAGAATAATCTTGATTCCTTAAGAACAAAGCATTAAAAACTCATAGACAATTTGGACAAGCTGGAAAAGGAACATGTAATGCCTAAGCAAGCTAAAAAGAATGTAGGCTTTGAAAGTAATGCAAAAAGGTTTGTTAGACAACCAAATGCTTTAATGAATGCTAGTTTATTCCATGGTCATTGTTATATATGTAATAAGTATGGTCATAGAGCTACAAACTATAAAAGGAAGTCAGTCAAGTATGGACATTCATGGAGCTATGATAGGAGTTTTTGGCCAAAGATTAATCATAGTTCAAATCTATCAAAAGATGTGAATGATTGTAGACACCTAAAAATTACACATGATATTTTTTAATGTCACCCCAACTTTATAATGATATCTAGGTCCATTTATGAACCTAACTTTACCAAAAACATTTTTGCTTATCATTTAATTCACCTCTTTTCACCCTTTTGCTACCAAAATTTCCCCTAACCTACGAACCACTGATAGTTAGGGTAATCACTGACAATTAGCCTAATTATCAATGGTTAGGTCCCCTCTTCAACTTTAACCAACTTTAAATCATGCCAACTCTTTGTGTGAGATTGATAACTTCCTAAATGACAACTTATCTTTAAAAAAAAGCTTTTAAAGCTATGCAAATAGGTAGCTTTACCCTTGATCAAATTTGTAACTTCTTTCCTCCCATTTAGTAACTTCTATCTATAAAAGAAGTAGAAGAACAAAGGATGAGGAATTAGGAGCTATCAAGTATTCATGATTTTTTGTAGGTATTCAACATCCATATTATCAAGTGAGCATCATCACTTGAGATCTAAAATTATGTCACAATCACTCCAGAAGACCTGAAGCAACATCAGTCTAGTCGCATCACTCTAGAATTCTTCCAATTGGTTATAGGTATTTTGTACTTATGTCATTTGATTTTATTTAGTTTCAATACCATTATCTTATCTAGTCTACTTACAACCCATTTTCCAATTTCTAGCCTCGTATCCACCTTTGTTTTCCCAAAACCCTAATTTATACTTTCTAATTTATTCATCCCTAGAATTGCATAGGTAACCATCAACGGTTACCTAACCACCAATGGTTCTCCCTAAACATTGATGTTTCCCCTAACCATCGATGGTTCCATGTGGCAGTATTTTCTAGAAAGCAATTTTCACCTTTTTACCTCCAATCAAACCCCACTTTCTGTGTCTCTCTCTAATCATAGGACCCTTTCTAATTTTTTGAATCAGACCCCAACTATTGAAGCATCTAAATTTCATCATTTTATTTAATATGCAAATTTTCATTTATTTCTAGTGCATATTTACTTTCTTATTATTGAATGCAAACATATTGTTTTATCATTTCAGACTTAATTATTATAAAAAGTGGATTGATAGCCTCCTAGCAAGCCTTGTGCTTCTTGGATCTAGTGCATGCTAGGTAGTCCACTCAACCAACCATCTAACCACCCCATTTAAAGTGTCTATGATACTTACAGGTTATTCCTTCCTAACCAAAGGGGAGTTCTTGCTTTCATCTAGATTCATGTATGCATTATACCGGGTATTATTCTACATACCCTAATCACTAATTTTCTTTTATTTACTTTCAAAATTAAGAAATGAAGAAAATAAACTAAATTTTTTTGGCATGCTTGATGGGACCATTGTTCTTCATATCTATCTAGGACCTTGTACCATTCTTGAGTTATTATATGTCATTAAAGGTGAGTTCTAATACAATGTGTTACTTGGATGCCCTTGGATTTGAGCTATGCATTGTGTCCCTTCTACCCTACAATGATGTGTCAAGTTTGAGCATGAGGACCAAATTATTACAATAAAAACTGATCCAAATCCCTTTGCCTCTTTCAATATGACATATCAGTGTAATGATGTTCTCATTCCTTCTTCATCTTCCATGCCATCCACTTCTAATCAAACATCCACACCAACTCAAAACCTCCATACCTATACCTTTAATAATGATGAAGCATCAACAAGTTCAACCATTCCCTCTTCTCAAATTATATTTGAAGATCCATTATAATTAAATTTTCAATGTCTCTCACTTGGAGAATATCAAATTTTGGCTTTATATGCTCTTCCCACTTCACATGAGTTATTTGGGCTTGGGTTCGAACCACTAGAAGAACCCACATCACCGAAACCCATTGCCACCCCTACTAAAGAGACTTCATCCTCACCAAGCTCATCTTCCCAATCTAGAGACTCTAACATCATCCCATCTAACTTTTTTTGTGATCAATACCATTTGTTTAGGTTCACTGACCTATGAATAAGGTGGCCAAACTAAAACACTTCCTCTCATCCAGCCTGAGATGATCGATCACGACTCACCCACTATTCACACCATCTAACATCAAGATGATTTTTCCATCCTCACCTATCTTGATATGGAGGATTATTTTATCCATAAATCTCTCCCTCTTGAAAACCAAACCATGCTCAATGAATCAACCATCAATGTTAATTTGGGCACCCAAGAAGATCCTTATATCATAAAAATAGGCCAATCTTTGATTCCTAAAGAGTGGCAAGACTATCCTTCTTTCTTCCATGACCATAGCAAAGTATTTGCTTGGTCTTACCAAGACATGCCTAAAATCAACCCTTCTATTTCTCTTCATAACATCATCACTTGTATTCAAGTTAAGCTCATTCAACAAAAACTTCATCATATACATCCCCACATAACTGTTCTCATTAAAGAAGAACTTTAGCACCTCTTATCTATTAATTTCATCTTGCCCATTGACTATCCACAATGGGTTTCCAACATCATTCCTATTACCAAACCTATATGGGGCCTTCACCTCTATATTGAATTTTATGACCTTAACCTCACCTACCCTAAATATGACTTTCCCCTACCTAACATCAACCAATTTGTTGATCTCATAGTCGGCCATGATATGCTATCTCTAATAGATGGTTTATCAAGATACAATCAAATCTTAATTGCTCCTACAAATCAACATAAAACTTCCTTCATCACTCCATGTGGAAATTTTTGCTACTGGGTCATGCCCTTTGGACTAAAGAATGTTGGAGCCACTTATCAATGGTCCATGACCTACATCTTTCATGATCTCATTCATAATATTTTCAAGGACTATGTTGATGATATTCTTGGGAAATCTAAGTATCATAAAGATTGCCTCATTTTTTTATAATCATTTTTGAATGACTAATCCGCTATCATGTCAGGCTCAATCCCAAGAAGTTCATCTTTAGGGTCTTATTGGGAAAACTACTGGGATTTATCATTTCCCTTCATGGATTAGAATTTGAACCTACCAAATTCAAAGCCATTTTAGATATACCTCCTCTCACTAACTTGAAGAAACTTCATACCTTACAAGGCAACTCCTATTATGGGGGAGTGATTAGTAAGAGGTATAACGGTAGTGATAGTTTGGGTTGGTGGGTTAGTTTTGAGGGAGTTATTGGTTGATGATAATGTTTTGGAAATAAAAGTTTGAATAATTCTTGTGGTAGTGGAGGTATTCCCCATGAGGTGTATAGGCATGCCATAAGGTGGATCTACGGGTGGGGTCAAAAAAGAGATTTGGTAAGATGTGGTTCTTAGGTAATGTTTTAAGGCTACATGATTGTTGTTTAGGAAAGAGATAAAATTTTCATTTCTTAAGACTACATGAGTAGGACTTACCAGAGAGTAAGGGGATTCTACACATTTGAAAATGTGTTTCATGGATTAAGAGGTGGAAGTTGGTGATGGCTGATTTGGTGGTGGGTTGTGTTCTTCAAGGTCTTTTTGTTGTTGGCGAGTGAGAACCATACAAGAAGATAAGAAAAGGATGATACATTATCACACCACAAATAAAGAGAAATAAAAATAATCAAGGCAAATAATGCATTCACTAAGAGTGCATTAAATCCTAAGATTATTTTTAATCTCTCTTTTGGCTTATGCCTTAGAAAAGTGTGAAGAGGAAATTGGCTTGAATAGGTCCTAAACAAGGTAGTCTATGTTTGGTTTTATGTTGTGTTTAGACACTGAATATAAGTCTACATTGGTCTAAGTACATGGCCTAGTACTTGGGGCTTGCTCCCCTCACGTCACAATCTCGTAGCCAGTGTGGGTGCTTAGCCAATATGTACTAATTTCCAAAGTTTATACTCAGCCAGAGAACTGAGTTGGATATCCCCTCAGTGATTAAATCCAACTAAGATAACCAGGAAAGAGTAAGGTGATCTATTAGGTGATGATAACCTATTTATACCTTGTCTCAAGTGTGTTTTGATATTTTTTTTGTAAGTGGTTTAGTTTGTGTAACATTTGTGAACTATGATTAATTCATAATGCTTTTAATTAAATTAGGTGAGCTAAAATCAAGTAAGCAGTCAATAGATGCACTCAATTTTAACCAATTTTTTATTTATTTATTTAAATTAAGACAAGAAAAACTAAAATTACCCTAAATTCAACATTAAAATTCAATCCTAATCCTAGGATGAATGCTCTTTTCTTTATTTTTAGAAATGCAATAAAATTTAATTTTCTAAAAAAAGTAACTAAGACTTTTTTTTCCTTTTTTTTGTAAAGAAATAAGATTAATTTTATAAAAAATCAAATAAATAAATTTAACTAATGTAATTATACATTTATTAAAAACTATAAGAACCCAAAAAAACTCAAGGGTCCCATCAAGTGTGCCAAAATGTTTCTATCTAATTTTTTCTTTATTCTTAAGTGTGAAAAGAAGAAACTAGTTAAGAAGGGTGTGTAGAAGAATACGTATTGAATACACAAGTGTTGAATCCAAATTTTGTGAGAACTCTTTTTATATGTAATAATTACCAGTAAAAATAAATAACTACCACAAAACTTTTTGGTTAGACAAGTAGTTGGGTGGATTGACTAGCGTGAGCTAGATCTTAGAAGTGAAAGCTTTCTAGGAGGTTGTTAATCCACCTATTTTTAACACTTAATTTTGTGAATAAAAAGGAAATATACTTGCATTTAAAATAGAAAATAACTAAAATTGAAAACAAGTAAATAAAATCAAATAGCTACATTAAGACAAGAAAGTTAATTGCTTTTAAAACAATGACTAAATTAAGCAACTAATGCTGAAAATTAGTCAAAGTAAGGTTATGGTCTTGGTTTGGAAATTTAACAAGAAATTAAAGAAAGGTGTTTTGGTTTGTTTATAAATGGTTAAGGTAATAAAAATTTAGAGATTCAAATGGGATAAATTAGTGAATGGTTGATGGGGTAAGAAGGGAAGTAGTTAAGATGGTAAAAGGGGAAGAGGATAAGGAGGGTAAAAGTGGTGAAGGTGTGAATAGATGAAAGATGGCAAGGGAGAAAATGGATTGAGATCATAAAATGAAAAAAGGAGATAATGGATAAGTGGGGATGAAGGGATTAAAAATATAAGGGGATGATAAGATAAAATTGAATTAAAAAAATCAAATGTTACCTTCCAAGCTTGAAGAAGAATGTAGTTATTGTTGATGATGTTGTTGAAGATGTTTTGGGGTAATTTCAGCAGAGCTTCATTGATTTGAATTCTTTTTCTCCAATATTTGGATGACCTTTGAAATGATTACCTCCTTCAAATACTTGAAATACTATGTTAATAACCAAATACTAACTTTCCACTTAACCTTGGGTGAAGGAGAGGGGGTTATTTATAGAATTTATTATGAAGAATCATGCCAAAAGAGGGAATAGTAGAAGTATGTTTCCATTTTACATGTGGTTCATGAAAAATTAGAACTTAGCTTATTCTAGGCTGAAATAGATGATGTAGGATCTGGAAATTGTTGTGTAGGGATGGTAGAATATCATAAATAGGACCCAAAAATCTATTTTTAGATTGGAAAATAGTGCCAAACTTAGGACACCCTACTAATTGGCACTATAGTCCACTTCCAATGCTAGTGTCCACTTTCGGTGTTATTATCATAGTGGTCTAGCTTTTCTAGGTTCTTCTTGGTAGGCTTATGACACCCTGGTAGTAAAATATTGAATTATAGGTCTATGTATATCTCATTGTGTGTATAATTCAATATTATAAACCCTTAGGAGCTCTTGATACTTGAAATTGAGTAGAAAACTTGGGAAAGAGAAGAAGGGTTACTGTGTAAAGGATATGCTAGATGCACTTCACACCTCATGTGTGGGTATGATGCCTACATACCAATACTCTAAATAGGGATAAAGATAATGTAGTTATCCCATTTAAATCATTCCACTCCACTTACAGTTTCACCATTGACACTAGATATTTTTCTAGTCATAGTATCTTCCACCATTTTAGCCACTCCATCGGTCACAGTTCCAATACCTGTTACACATCCACCATCACTGACAATAGTACCAATAATTCTAGTTGATTCCATAGTTACTAAAATAATTACATATATTTTTCCCAGTATCACCTTCTTCTACTACTATAGCTAAGGATACTCTTATAGCATAATTTCCCCTAGTGGTAAATTTAGAGTTACCATATGTATATGATGTTGATACAAATTCACAGGCTTATTCAGATGATAATATAATACCCACACTCATAAATGATTATTTTTATGGGTTTATCTTTACAGCAGTTAGCATAAGACAGTATAAAGATGACTCTAGAGCTCTCATACCACATCTTATAGTGATTTTAGCATCTCACACCACTTTTAGGATGTCCTCTACATTCACGACCATAGTTAGCTCAGTTGGCACATACAATTCACATGGTTACCTCTATAGATATAGAGACAATTATTTAGATTTAGGTAGGTAGAACATAACATCAACCATAGTTTATGCTATATTTATTACTTGATCATGGATTGATCACATTACCTACAGTATGACATACATCTACTAGCAGATTATCACATCAAAATGGTCATCCATTTTGTACCTTTCATAAGATTACAGGCCATGATACAAACTCATGAATAAACTTAAAATGGAGATTGAATAAAATATAGGATTGAGGTATTATTTATATTATAGCACCACATATAGTACCATCTCCACCACTTCCATGAAAGTTACTTACCAATAGGGTTAAATGTCTAAGATTAGAATCAACATCTCCACCACCAAATTGACCCTCAGTTCACCTTCAACATGATTCCATCACAAAAAATAAAAATTATATCATATGATGATACTTATGATGATGATCTTTATGAATTTGATGATGGTTGAGATCCTTTCCTCTATTTTCATCCCTAGCAGGCTCCATCTTTGGATCCCCTCCTGCCACTAGTCTAGTCTTTTATATTATGATGTATATACATGTATATATTTTCTTTCTAGTATTGATTGTACATATTTTCTTTCTAGAATTGATTGTACATATTATCTCCTACTTTGACTATATATAGTTCAAATATTTTCATATATATATATGTATGTATATATATATATATATATATATATTTATATAAAAAACATTCAAAAATTTTCAAAAATTCAAAAAATATTTTGATTGTATGCATCATCCATGATTTACATCACTACTATCATGTTAGGACTTACATTTACTATTTCACTCTATTGTATGTTGATTTTCTACATTACCATGTTTCACTTGACCTTTTTTGAGTACATGTAGTAACATCCAGCTACTAGATTCCTTCATTCTACCCATAGAGGGGACATTTCTACTTCTACATTTGAGACATACAATATTATACACACCCATTGGGGGCATCTTCTTCATGAATACACCATCCAAGTTATGTCATTTCTACACCACACACACTGAGTTATCATGTTGATGTACATTAATTTATAGCTTATACAGAATACTCTATTGACATCTCACTAATATCCAACACTTGTGTATTTCCTAGCATATAGGTAGTCTTGTACTATATGCTCTCACATTTGCTTTGATCAGTTAGATGTGCATGTCTCTTTCTAGTTATTACATGCTTTCTATACTTGCTTAGTGTAGATTGTGTGATTACATTTTCAATTCCAGCTTGTCTCCTGCTTATGCCTTAGGACATTTACCAATGTCCTTTGCTTATTTTTCATGTGTGTGCCTTAGGATATTTACCAATGTCCTTTGTTTGTACTCCTTTATGTGCTTGTGGCATGTGTGCCAACTTTACCTATTTCACTTGTATGTGTATGTGACATTTGAATATGACTTCCATGCTTGTTTCCATTTTGAGTGACATGTGCCCATGTCCTTTGCTTGCATGGCCCCTTATCCCATATAATATGCTTATTTATTATTTATTGTTGCTTATTGATTATCAAATGTGTGCAATGCCATGATACATATCATGCATTTTATTTGCTTTCTTGGATGCCATGATGGACATCATATTTTATCCCTCTAACTAATAAATAAAAATTAACTTTTCTAGTTCTAGTTTAGTACATTGTATATGATTTCACATTATTATATATCTATTTAGGCATACCCTTGTTGATCTAAAAATATTTTGGTATAAACATTATATATATTTTGAAACATATTGTCAAATATCAAATGCTATATATATATATATATATATAAACACATTTATAGAACTCTTTTCTTCTAAGGGGTAGTCATTGTAGGTTTATCATTCCTATCCTCAGAAGAGGGGGCATCAAATAGGGGATTTGTCACAAAAATAAAACCTCCTATCAATTAAAACACTAGAATTTAGAATAGTTAGAATATAATCTAAAGGTTAAACTAGTCAAATCAGAGCAAAAAAAAGGAACAGTCTCAAATCAGTAGTCAGTTTTCACACCATACAACAACACCAAAAATGGATAGTAGTGCTAGAGATGGATAGTAGCACCATAAATGGATAGTAGCACCAAAATAGGGGTGTCCATAGTTTGGAACTCTTGTTCAGGTAAAAAAACACTTAAAGTTTCTAGAAATAGGCAAAAAATTTAGTTTAGGGATAGTTTTGTACTTCTAGATCCTTTAGATTTAGCAGTTTCAACATAGTTTTCTTAGATACAAGGGGTTATTATGCATGCCATGATGGTTCTCACTTTTAGTTTATATTAGGTAATTGGCATTATTTATAGATCAGAATCCATGTTCCAAACATTAGTGATTGAGGGCAATGTGCATGACACATTGATCTTTTATTTCCAAGTTCAATTTATTATAGGCATTCTTAGTAGTTGTGTACCTTACTCCATCTATAGTTGGTTGGAATCATATTCAATTTAAAATTTCATAAAACTTTAGCTTTTTCATTACTTGGGTTCCTGATTTGGATTTCATATAAGCCTATTATATCAATTTCGAAGTGGTTTTCATAAAAGCCTAATCTCCATCTTTCAAAATAGCCAAGAGTGGCCTAGTTTCCAGCACACATTCGGCTATCCATGCCATAGTGTTAAATTTTTATCACATTCATCGGCTTCATGAGCCATATCATATGACATCTATTCTATACTGGTATCACTTTATAGTTTCACTTCATGGGGAAATAATGGAGCCAAAGGGCTAGCTTTTATATTCTTGAGCCACTTATTCAGAGGGATTAGACATACAATCCAGACATTGATTAGCACATGCATGATTCATTAACTTCACTTAGTTGGATATTATAGATCCAAAGGCCCAACCTTTTAATTCTTAATCCATATTATAAGGAATTGATAACTTATCTCTATTTATAATATTACTCTTGATTTAGCACATACTCAATAAATCTAACATCATAGTAAGTTTTATATTGGTTCACGTACCTAGTGAGGTGTATTCATTCCTGTCTCTTCCTTTACTTAGATTTTGTATGTTCTTATTTTAGATATAAAATATATAGTAAGAAATAATCTACTTCATGTTTTTATTTTTAGATTCACACATCACAATGTGCTCTCTCTATGCACATCCATCATCACACAACTTCATGAGCTTTTCCCTTACAGGTAAGTTCAAGTATGCTTTGTATTTTTCCTTTATCCTATTATTTCACTTTGATGCATCAATAAAATAAAGGGGTGGAAATATAATCATATAAAATGAAAAATTGGATGGCTTAGGCATGGCTAATAGCACCCAACCTATAGGTCCTCTTTCTTGCTCACTCAAACTTTCTTAGCTAGACTTTCATTGATTCATAGTCACCCATAACTTCCTGGACTAAGTTTTTTGAGACGTAATAAATGCTCTCAAACCTAGATCCATCCCCCTAGGTCTCGTCCTCCTAGGATAATAGTGCATAATTTGGATAAAATAACCAAAATTCAAGGGTGTCTTATTTCTAGTGTTGTTGTCCAAGTTCTCTTTAGCCTCAAATGGGCATATTTTCCTAAATCCTTATCTTTTCCCCTGTCAAATAATGCAAGATCATGTAACCCATGATCATTATTTTCCCTATAAAATGCCATTCAATGTCCATTTAGATGGGTTCGCACTCATTCACAAGAAAAAATAAAGAATACAAGCAAGTATACTCAAGTACTCTTCCCCATTCTCTACATACAACCTTCCAAGACCAATTCAAGCCTATTCATGCACTCATAGTAGTCCTTAGTCATCTAAAGTACATTATAGTTTTTCATCTAGTTACAAATATCACATGATTGCACCAAGCACTTCAAACAGGAGAACTAATTTAGATTTATCCCTCTTTAGAGTATTGGTATGTAGGCAACATACCCACACACAGGATGTGAAGTGCATCCAATGTATCCTTTACAAACTAACCCCTCCTCTCTCTCTAGTTTTTTCTACTCAAGTTAAAGTACTAGGAGATCCTAAGGGTTTTGAAGATTGAATCTGACACATAATTAGCTCCACATAGACCTAGACTTTAATATTTCTTTGCCAAGGTGTCACAGGGCTGCCAAACAAAACCTAAAAAAGTCAAGCCACTAGGACAATAGCATCGAAAGTGGACACTATAGCTAGAAGTGGAATAAAGTGCCAAGTAAAAAGGTGTCTTGAGTTTAGTACTCCTATCTAATCTATAAATAGAGTTTTGGGTCCTATTTATGATAGTCTACCATCCTTGCATATCAATTTATAGATCTTGCATCATCTATTTTAGCCTAGAATAAGATAAGTTCTAATTTTTCTCACATATTGATATATTTAGAAAATGGAAAAATACATATCTATTTACACAAATTGTTAGGCTAATTGAGACACATTAATTATTGATTTACATTTACTTAGACCTTTATTTTCTTAGAAATTAAACACCTAATTCCTTAAAAGAATAAAATAATGCTCAACACTTACCTCAACTCCCTCAAATGGTTTTTCATGGACGATATAGGGGCCAAGGTCTATTTTCTCAAAAAATTCATAAAGATAATGTTCATAAGAATCTAAACCATAATCATCTAGAAACAAGTCAACAATACCTAAAATCTTAGAAGCAACAACATCCACATTAGACTTTTCCTTCTTATTGATAATACAATGCAAGTTAGAGCTTGATTCAACATAGAAACCTTGCAAGAGGATGACTTATTATGGTCACCTTGGTTCCATATCTTGTCCTAAAGGCCAATAATGACTAGTCATATGATAGGTAGCCACCTATCTTGGCTGTAAAAGCTCTTGAAAGGTATATTACAAAATGAGCAAGAAGGTCCATAATAATAATGTCTTGAAGGATGGAAAAACTAAGATAGTCATAGAAGAAGACCTTTAAATTTTTTATCAACCCTTTGTCTTAGCAAGTGTACCATCTAAATAAATAAATAATTTGCTATGGGGTTCATATTTTAGGCCCAACTTATCAGCTACACCTTTGGGCATGACTGATATAGAGGACCACTATCAACTATGCAATTGTGTACTAGTTTGTTCCCCACTATAAGAGTGATGTAAAATGGTGGATGTTTGTCATCTTTGGTATATGGTTCCATAATTTTTTTAGGCAGATTTGTTAGAGATAAATTACCATGACTTTTATTGGAGGTGAAGGACTAGTAGGAATAGTGGACAACTTTTTTTTTAAAGCTCCTTTTGTCTAGGCATATGGGGGACATCCCAAAGGGAAATGGATGCCTTGGAATTCATTAATAAATACACTATGTTTAAATCATAAATTATTACCTTATTTTGAATATTTGGAGGCAAATAAGTTTTTGTAACTTGAGGAATTGAAGTACCTTGAGTAGACCTTACCACATTCTGATTTGTAGGAGGTGAAGGAGTGTTTGGGACTACCATGCTTGCAATCAAGACTTGCTACCTTTTAAGAAGATTAGATGAACTTATAGGCACATTATTATCACCTCCTAAATCCTTCTTCTTATCTCTAGTGTTGTTTACAATAAACGTTCCTTTATTGAGCACAAAAGTGTCCTCAACTAGGAAGTTGGTGAATTTTTCTTCTTGAGGTTACCAATATTCATTTGATTACATTAAGACCTCATATTCAACTGATAGTAGAGGAGTGACTCTTATTTGATCAACTAGATCTTTATCTCCACCCTCATTGTCATCCATGAATTAGTCATGTTACCAATCTTATCCTTGCACCAAGTTGATATGCACTAGTACCATTGATCTTATATTGGAAGTTGAAGTAGGATTATATGCATTGACAGGCCTATTATAGCTAAGCTACCCTTAACCTCTCCTTTGTCCATATTATTATTGGTAGGGATAAGTATTTTGATAGGAACCTTGTTTCTTATTTTATTGACTAGTTTGAGCCTCTAAGGATAGGAGTCTTTCCATCCAATCAACATCATCTTCTACCTTCTTAGGATTCTCATTAACATTAGGAATTTGAGCAATGTTTGGGGAAGCAATAGGAACATTATGCAGTAGAGGCATAGGCACCTTAGGAGGAAAATTTCTTGCTTGAATGATGCCATTTTCATCTCTAATGGTAAGTTCATATGATTTAAGAAGATTGAAACCACCAATAGATTGAAGCATGATGGAAATATCATTACCAATGTCTCTCAAGTATATAGGGAACACGAAGCTAGTAGGTGGTATCATGGGAGGAGGAAATATATACCAAGTATTCTAAAACCTCTCATTGAATTCATGCATTATTTATTTTGGGTATCTTTAGATTACATTGAGCTGATGTATAAGTGAAGTGTGGTCACTCTCATCTTCAAATGTTGAAGTTAGCAACACTCTAAAGTCATCCCATTATGTGATGCATCCACTGGGAAAAGTCATATACAAATCAAGTGATTTCCCTCTAAGGGACATGGAAAGGATTCTAATGGTAATATTCTCTTCAGTGACATTGTGAAAATTATAAAAATTGGAGATATCCTTGATGCGTTCACTAGTTGTAACATGACCTTCACCATTGAATGTAGGCACACATTTGGTGGAATTAGGTGGAATGGCATGATATGTATCAAGATGGATTGGATTATTAGTATTAAAGGTAGGGAAGGAATGTTTTTGTAGAATTATTTTATACAAGGTTTGTTTTTTCTTGGGTATCTTGTTTTATTTTTATGACCACAAGTAGCATTCTAAGTATCAGGTCCAAAATAAATTAATTATAGAGCCTTGCATGGAGGGTATCCACATGTCACTTCAACACTTTTTCTAGCTCAAAAGAGTATAAAATAACCTTCAGATTATGCTTGATGGACACATGGTGAAATGGTTCTCCTTTTTTTTTAAAAAGTAAAGGTCTCAATAGTGAGTCAAGTGGTAAGCATTAAGCTTCATGGAGTCCCCTTTTTGGTAAATCTTAGTAAAAGATTTTGAGATTAAAATGAACATGGTTAATGCCACTTGTCACCTCAATGATCCCTCAAATGAAAAGAGTCTTTTTAGAACATATATTGAGTGTGAGACTAACACATGGTTAAATGATGTTTTATGTTGAGTCAAGAAGTAATGGGAGAGTATGAAAATTAGATAGTATACATGTGTCACCATTGTGCTTAATTAAATCAAGGAAAAAAATAGAAGACCTCCCAACTTATGAAGGCTTCCACATGTAGCCTAAGGATTTCAAAGAAAGGATCAATGTTTTGGTTAGGATATGTGGATATGATGGTGTGGAGCCTCTAAGAGCCATTAAAATTAAAATCTAAGCAAAGAGTGGGAAAGAGCCTCAATGACTCTAAAAGGGTGCATAATTTTCCACATGTCCATGTTTGGAAAGACTACATGATAAAGAAAAAAATATATCAATAGTTGAAATGGAGTGAGAGGGACAATTAGAAATATTGAAACAAAATGGGCCCAATTTGTTTGGCTCCAACAACATGTAGTATGTTAGATCCAAAAATTGTGGACAAGTAGTTAAATCCATACAAGTGGCAAAGACTCACAGTATTATTTTTTGGGTTATAAGTAGATTTAAATAAGTTACGTTTAAAGGGATCTTTTATTGTCTAGATTATATATAGAGTTTTGGAAGCTAGTTTGGTGGAAGCATTAGACTGCCTTAGCAGTTACCTTTCTTAGGAGTGTTAAGATTGTATTATGTGAATTTTGCCTAACATACTTTGTTCATATAAAAGAGAGAGTGGTGTTTTGTGCAATAATAGTCCACTTTCAGTATTTATTCTCATTTTATGCTATAAGCCTTTTGTCAATTTCAAAAAATTATTGAGATTATTAACCATGTTGTATACTCTTTAATATTTTTAATAGAAATTATTGAAACTAATAATATGTTTTTAGAAATAAATGATGATGATTCAAGTTACTTTTATATTATGATCCATTGGTCAATATATAGTCTTTTCTAAAATTATTGATCATGTTTAAGCTCTTTAATTTTTTGGCAAACTTTATTAGTACTCTTCATAGTGTTGTCTAATAAAGGAATCCAAATCTTGGCGTATCACCTTAGTAGTTTAAATAATCTTTACGCATTATTTTCTCTCCCTTTACACCAAATCCCAAGAAAAGAGCTAGCTTATTTAAAATATAGAGGTTATCTTGAGGGTCAAGTCCCACATCTTTGAAACTCCCCATAACTCTGGTGATTAGTTGAAAAATTAAACATCAACAATTTTTATAGCATGCCCAGTGGGACCAAGCTAATATTGTCTAGAAGTGTATGACCAGACATCCTTCAAGGAGGAAGAATCATGGACTGATTATAATATCTCAATCTACAATAAACTTAGGACTCTTAGTAACACCTTTGGTGACTACTTCAAGAAGTCTAAACTAGCAAGTTAATTTTGGAGGTAAAATGGCTATTCTGGTGCCACTTAGAAAATTTGTCAATTGGAATGGTAGAAGTCCTCTTATCCTACCAATGCCTCCTAATACATTGGATCTCATTCTAGTTAATGCTCTAAAATCATTATCCAAATTCACTGGAGAGGACTTTAAGACTCCATCAGATCATCTTAAAGATGTGGATGATTTATGTACTATCCACTTTATCACACAACAAAATGTATCCTTGAGACTACTCACTACCTATTTGAAGGGAAGAGCTCTTTATTGGTATAGATTTTTAGTGCCTAACTTTATTGAAAATTGGGATCAATTGGGAACCACACAGTATGACAAATTCAATGAAAAGGGAGATAGATCATCCCTCTTACAACAATTAATCACTATTAAGAGACCCCCCAAGAAGTAATGACCAATTTCAACACTAGATTCTAGAAGACATGCCAAAGAATCCCAATCTCAGCTTGACCACCTACAAGTATGGTGATTGGTTTATATCTTAAAGCTTTTAATTTTGATATCTCAGTCATGATTCAGTCACTAGGAGGTCATACTCTTCCTGATGCTTATGAACTCACTATTAGAGTAGAGAATAATTTAATAGATGCTAGGAAATTACCCCCGAGGCCTTTTATGCCTATGTTTCCTAAATTATCCCTCCTAAATCAAGTACTTCCTAATAATTCCTAGGCCAATACTTCTCTATATACCTTCCCCTCATCTCAAGAAACACTAGTCATAACTACATCTTTTGCCTCATTATAGATGAATGATGTCAAGAATATCCTTAGAACCTTCTCTAATGAAATTATCAATCATAATAGGAACCAAGCTTCACACCAGTGACCTCCTTATCGAGGTTTCTATGGGAATATACCCCCTATCATCTAAGGCATGTCAATAGAATAAGAAAGATATATTGCCCCTGAACATGCTTTATTTTCATGGATTGAAGATGAGGAATCTATGTTCATTAATGAAACATCTACCTCTAGAAATGTAATTTAGTCTAATTATCTCCCAAGGTCAAAGAGGAGAATGGTTGAATCTACAAAATTTCTCCCTAATATCAATGTTAAATCTAGAAAGTTGCCATTATCCCTAGCTTTTCAAGCCCCCACAACAAGGCAAGAAGTTTCAATAAACACTCAAAAGGAAGGGGTCTCTAACATGATAGTTAAAAGCACAAAGTACCCAAAGTATGTCAAGGCCCAGCCCCTCAGACCAATTAATGTGGTGGAATAGCTAAAGAAAGTCACTGCTAATATATCTTTATAAGATATGTTGGCCATTGTTTCTACTCATTTTTGCTATTTACATTCAGAAAAAGAAGAAACTAAAGATAAAGGGTCAGGGGTTTGATTGATACCCAGATTAAGTTGTGCACCATATCCAAGTGATGTAGGAGCTCCTCTTTAGCTATGGAGGAAGACACCTATAGATAAGAAAGAAACTCAAACAAAGAGAATGTTAGAGATAGATATGGTGGACTACCAAGCGATATGCTCGGTCCTAAAAGCGTAAAAGCTACCTCAAGGGATGATAGTCCACTATTTGACAAAAATATTATTGTACAAAAAGAAATGGTGAAAGACTAAGAAAGAGAAATAGAGATAATGCATACCTATATTCTGTAGTCGGTCTATCATAGTCACTGCCATCGGTAGTCCTGCTAGTGTTGATTGGTCAATATGCTGACGTTGGTTATACTACTAATGTCAGTAGGGGCAATGGGCCTTGGATGGGTTTTAGGGTATCTCTATGGTCGACAAAAGGGTCTACAAGCTTAATAATTTATGTAGGGTTACAAGATAGTGAATAGGGTCTGGGAAGGAGTCAGGTAGAGGGTAGGTGTGAGATGGGGATAATAATAGGAGGAAGGCTTTTCAGCCTCTCCAAGAAGAAAGTTAGCTCTGGTTGATGGTATTTAGACATAGTAAATAGAAACTAATTATCAAGTTATTCTAAATACTGAAATGGAGATAGAAGAATACTTAGCTCTAGTTGTGGCTGATGTCGAAGATCTCGTGCAATGTTTCCAATCCAACGTTTGGAGTGATTTTGCAGAATTTCTATAGCCTAGAGAGTGTTAGTCAAAGTCTAATGCTTGGTCTCAGAGTGTGCACGTCCACGCCCAAGAGTCTAAGGGAGAGAGCTCAAGAGAGAGAGAGAGATTAGATTTTAGGGAAAAGAGAGAGCGTCCAAGAGAGAAAACTCAAGGTTAGATGTCGACAGCTAGAGAATGGGTAAAAGGGTTGTTTGGCCTATTTCTCCATCTACCAAGTGCTTCTACCATTGGAGAATAGTCAAAAGATAGGTTTATTAGGCATGAGAGTTAGAATAGGTCTTAGGTGGTTATGATATGAAGGACTTAGTCATAGGGTAGGAAATGGTCTTAGGGAGAGGTGTCCAAGGCGAGGTGTCATAGGTGAGGTGTCGAGGTGATGTCATAATTTAAAATAAGTTGTTTATTTTAAATTAATAAGATGTGTAAGGGACCAAGGGGAGTCAACACAATTTTGGTGTCTACATTTGCCCCTTTTTGTCTTGTTGGTTGTTCTGATGAAATGTAAGACAAAAATAAGAGTAAGTTACCCCAGGTATGGGATAAGGTTTAGGTTACCCCAAGTATGGTATGAGGTATTCCCCCTCAAAGTGGGAGTCAAGGGAAGGTAACTTGATATCGAGTGTCGATTTGATAGGCAGTGGATGAGTATGGTGAAGTTGGAGTGTGAATGTTGTAATAGTTGAGATTGAGCGTATACCACTTCACGTGATAGTAGGTCAAATTGTCGCAAGCAAGGTCGAGGAGTGCTAAAATAAAAGTAACCATGCCCCAGCTTTTTAGTTGTAGCTGATTGGGTTAAATGATCAAAGCTATAACTCTAATGGTTATCGTATTCCAAGTATCCCAGGCTTGGGAAGTGCTCCTAGAAAACACAAAAATGTCACAAGTAGTGGGGATCAACTTGGGCATGATTCGATACTTGTGAGGGTTGTAATATGGGTTGCGTACAATTTGCTAACCATTCATGAGGTAGCATATATGTAATCAAAACAACCACAGTAGAGTTGTCTCAAAAGTGGTCGTGGTCTGAGGAGATAGTTGTGATCTCCAAGGTCATTGGTCGAGTCAATTTGAGATATAAGTGATCTCAAATGGTTGTTTGATGTGGTCAAGGAGATGGTTGTGATCTCCAATGTGCCCTATGAGAAGTTAAAGGTGACTTCTACAGTGTTAGGGTTGGTTGTTTGGTTATGATTTTGGACTATATCAAGTCATAGTTAAAGGTTATATGGTTGGTCCATCAAATAGATGAACGAACGAATGGCCGACTTCATTAGGGAGACGAATGGGCAAATGGTTGAGCTAACCTCAAAAGATTGAGTCCTACCTACATAGCCCCTATTTTAAGGGCCTCAAGCCAATGTAGTTCTCACCAAAAGGGAAGAAGAGGTTAGGTTATGGATTGGGTTTTGACTAGGTTAGGTTATGGTTAAAGGTTATATGGTTGGTCCATCAGGTAGACAAATGAACGAATGACTGAGCTAACCTCAAAAGACCCCATGTCAACTGAGTGCTACCTACATAGCCCCTATTTTAAGGGCCTCAGGCCAATGTAGTTCTCCTTAAAAGGGAGGAAGAGTCAAGTTGGTTGATAGTTGGTTAATTAGAATGAACCAATGAATGGTCGAGCTATCCTAAGAAAATGCCATGTCAACTGAGTGCTGCCTACATAGCCCCTATTTCAAGGGCCTTAGGTCAATGTAGTTCTCCCCAAAAGGGAAGAAGAGTCAAAAAGGTTGTTGGTTGGTTTGGTTATGTTTTTGAAATGATGAGTATATGATGATGTTACAGCCTTTTCCATATTGTGTGATGGTGTATTTTGTAACATTGGTTATGTGGTTTTTCATCCTTAGCAATTTTCCATATTTGTGATGGTGTATGCTAAAAATGAAATGAGTACAATGATCTTATAACCTTTTCCATATTATGTGATGGTGTATTATGTAACATTGGTTATATAGTGTTTCATCCCTAGCAATGTTCCATATTAGTGATGGTGTTATGCTAAAAATGAAATGAGTATGATGATGTTATAGCCTTTTCCATATTGTGTGATGGTGTATTCTATAACATTGGTTATGTGGTTTTTCATCCCTAGCAATTTTTCATATTAGTGATGGTGTATGCGAAAAATGAAATGAGTTTATTGATGCTTCAGCAAGTTTCCATATTAGTGATGGTATATGCTTGACATAAATTGTGTTGGGTTGATAGTTTCCATGTGTATTGTTCTCCATAAAAACTAGTGTGAATGGGCTATGATAATTTATGTAACACAAATTAGTATTTGTATTAAATAAATCATGAGGTTATGTTAAAAATGTGTTGAATTGGTTTGGTTTGGTTTGGTTGTTATTGGTTTGGTTTGGTTAGGTTTGGTTTGGTTGTATGTGACAAAGATGTATAAGAAGTGAAAGGTGTGTTGCTCTTTCATTGACAAGGACCATAATGATAGCATAGATATGAGTTTTTGCAAACAAAAGCCCCATTCATGCATTGCATCGTTGACCATTGGTTTATGTTAGAGAAGTATTCAAATCACTTGACATTAAGTGAGCTCAAAATCCCTTGAGTATGTTGGGGTAATAGGTATGATTAGGTGATATGTGAGGATAGCATAACCCTTTTTAGCAGGGAAAGCTTTGCCCCTTTTATAGGTGACCTTGAGAATGACGATAGGCAAGTCCATGACTTTATAATTTGTCAGTCTTTTTTTTTTGGTAGACTGATCAATGCATGAAGTCCACTTGGGGATGTTGTGTTGTATGGTCATATTGAAGCTGATCAGCGTGAGAAGCTTCTGAGAGGGTGTTGTGTATGTAGCCAAATTTGGGCATAGCCATCCTTCGAGGGAGTGGTCTATATTCTACTTTATATGTTTAGATGTCTTTGAATAGCTGTCCTTCAAGGGAGCAGTCTATCAATTACAACAATTATGTAGCTGTCCTTTAAGGGATTAGTCTACATTTATAGTTTATGACCTTTTAATAGGCATCCCTAGTTTTATTATTTTGTTTTGTTGACTGAACTTTTGGTCATGGACTAGACTATAGATGTTTAAGGGTTCCCTTTTATTAGGACAAAGCATTCATGCTTGACAAAAGGGTTAACTAATGTTTGTCGGGAAAAAAGGGTTAAAAGGAGTAGGAATGGAAATGATGGGGGTTACTCAAGGGACGAGCTCAAGTTAAACATTAAGTAATGATTACTTGATTAACAATAAAATGGTCAAAGATGTAAGGCATTAAGGGGCTCAGGTTTAGGCTAGTCTTCGAGAGAAGACAGATGATAACTGCCTGATCCATACTTGTGCATTATGATATGAGGTCCAAGCCAATTAGGAGCAAATTTTCCCCATCTGGTCATGTATTGGTTTTCTTTAAGGATGAGATCTCCAATTTTGAAATCTCGCTCTTTCAGATTTTTGTTGTAGGCATGTGTTGGTCGATGTTGGATGTGAAGTCGGTTGGTATGTTGTTGGCATTTGGTACAATGCCGAACATAGTCATTGCAGTCTTGGTTAAGAGTGGGCCAATAATAGCCCAAGTGGAGGATGCACTTGGCAAGTGAGTTATTACTGAAATGTCCCCCACAAATCCTGTCATGGACTTGTTTGATGACATGAGATGTTTTAGTGGTAGTTAAGCATTAGATAAGGAGGCCATTGAGACCTCATTTGTAGTGAAGTCCCCCTAACATGGTGTATTGAGCTGTACTTTTGATAAAAGTCCATCGTCCATTGCTAGAGAGGTTAGGAGGCATGATAGAATATGTTAGGTAGTCAACAAGTCATTTATACCAAACGTCATGTAGACTAGAGAGGTTAGGAGAAATTTCCCCTAGAGATGATGGTTGATATGTGCCCAAGATAGAAATCTTGGGTTTTGGTGGTTGAGAGGGCTTGGCAAATGGATATTTCCAAGGTGTAGAAACCTGGTCTTTTCCTTTATCTTGTAGGTTTTGTGACCTAGTGGCCACATCAATGGTGTTGATTTCAAATAAAGGAGGGGAAGGTGGTTGAGGGACTATAGTCTTATGTTGGAATTTCAATTTAGGTGAAGATGTTTATGAGGTATGAGATGGTGTCAGTGGTTTGTTGAAAGGGTGGTCAGGAGAATCCTCCATGTGATGGGTGTCCTTTTTTAGGTGTTGGTGAATAACAACCTTAAGGGCACAACAATGCTCAGTATCATGTCTAGGTGTGCGATGATACCAGTAGATTTTTGTGTCATCGAACCAAGATGGTTTTGGTCCGAGAGGTTGATATGGTTGAATGGGTGGGAGAGTAATGCTAGAATGTAATATCCCCAACCAATAGGGACTGTAAAAAGACAAAAGCTCTGAATTGCTTTTCTGTGTATTTTTTTTTTTGTATGAAATAAGAACAAATAGCGATTTTTGCAAAATAATTTCCAAATAAATAAACCACAGTATAATCTCTTAACTGGAAAATCAATGATCTTATTATTTGTCCAGATGATTACAATAGAATTCCTCTATCATATATATAAAAATAATATTAAAATACTATCTTAAAAACCTAAATTTTTTGCAAACTAAAAATAAACCCTGGATCTGGTCCGTCTCAGGTTGCTATGTTAAAAACACAGTCACCATCATCAGTTATTCTATCACTGTAGGTGGTATAACACTGTGAAAACTATTGATGTTAGTCTCTGACAACCTAGGTCAGCCGATGTCGATCGATATCCTACCGATGTCAGTTTTTGAGTCGACTGATGTAGGTCACTGGACTGCCAATGTCAGTCTCTACAAAGATCTGTATGAACTTTGTACAATCACCAATATAGCACCCCCTATTTGTTGGACCCCTGATCTCAAGATAGATGACTCTAATATAGAATATCTCTATTTGTATAATTTATTGAATCAAAAAACTAATAAAATAGATACCTAAAATACCTGTGATAACTTTTGTGTGAAGTTATCTCTTAAACCTGTAAACCTCTGTGATAACTTCTGTATGAAGCTATCTCTCAAATTGGCAATAGATCCGCTGATATCTCACAACCTCTGAATCACACACACTGAAGAGTGGATGTTCTCCAATGCAAATGGAATCCTGGAACCCTTGGCTCAGTCTTCATAGAAGAATTCTTAGCAAAAATCAATAATCATAATCATTCATAATCCAACTCTCTCCCATGAGAAACCCTTATACCCTCAAAAATATATGCTTGCCCTAATTAGGGTTTCTTAAATTAGAATTAGGGTTGCACAATTAAAATATGCTAAATAATTAATATTTAATTAAATCAATCAAATATTAATATCTCCCTCAATACATGTCTGATCGAGCCCAAACAAAAGCCAAATGGAACAATTCTACAAGTCAAAGCCAAGCCAAGCTCCATCAAGACCCTTTAACCATCCTATCAGTCTATGAGGGTCGCATAATAGGCTAACTATCAACTCTGGAGATGTCAACTGAAAAGGGGACATGACAATCCACCCCTCCTGAAATTGCTTGCCCTCAAGCAATCACTGAATGATAAACCAATCAATCCACCTGGATCCCAAATGTAGTCATGATCTCCACCATTGTTAATCAATACAATATCCATGCCATGTCCATCACAACTCTCATATAATGGTGTCACATCATCCCTAGTACTAAGATAAGAATCCCAACATCCAATCCATAAATGAAAATCAACCGGCAACTCAAGTAAACTCCTTACTTGAATAATATCTGAATCTGAAATGTGAATGTTAGACATACTCATATCATCATCAACTTGTGACCCAACTGTAACAAAAAGCTGAGTCCCTACCACATGTGCTAACTCTTGAACTGAACTCACCTCAAGACAAGGCTCGTCCACATGTCTCTCCTGTATTGGTACTAATGTGCACTCAGCAGCGCACTCTCCCATATCATGTGGTATGAGTCTATCCATCCGATGAAAAAACATATGTTTGAAGCTACTGCCCCATATTGCCTTAAGAATATGTGTCTTCCCACCAACATCAAAATGAACCTCCATGTCCTTGAGACAAAGAGTAACTTCCTCAAATGAATGAAGCCACTTCATACCCAAGACTAAGCCTATATCCCCCATGTTCACCACATAATAATCAGCATTGAACTCATAGTTATTCAAGCGTAATGGGAGGTCTCTAATCATACGCTCACACCTAAGAGTGTGACCATTGGCTACCTTAACTCTAATTCCCTCAAAATCTTTGGTAGTGAGTCCATGCTTCTCCACAAATCTAGCATCTATAAAATTATGTGTGGCTCCTATATCAAGAAGGGTGATGACCTTCTATCCTGCCAAAACTCCACAGAGTCTAAATGACTCATCCGACTGAATGCTAGATAGGTGTGCCTCTTGTATGTGAAGCTCTAAATCTGCCTCTGCCTTAGGCTCTAAAGCCTCTACCTCTACCTCCTCAGAACTATTCTATTATTCGAAATCCTCTAAATTTGAATCCTCATAATAAGCCCACATCACTCGATTGGCCTTGCCCTTAGGCCTCAAAGGACAATCGTGATTGGCATCATAGGGACCTTTGCAGTAGAAGCAAAGCTTCTTCCTGCGTAGATCGTTAAGAGCCTCTCGATCCAAAGGTAGTGCTGTGGGATTTGCCTTAGAATCATTCTTAAAACCTGATTTATCTATGTTAAAATCCGGTCTCTCTGTATTATTATTGAAGCACTTATGGTCCCTGGATGAAGAAGTACCTCCTGAGTTATATTTACTAGATGGGGTTGCCATCTCCATACTTCACGCCTTTTTCATAACTACTTGTACTGAAGGAGGATCAAAGGCTTTGATCCAACCTCTTAATGGTTCTATTAATCCCTCCATGAAGAGAACTACCAATCTATGCTCTAAAATATTTGGCACCATGACTGCCAATCTCTAAAACTCACCAATGAAGGACTCCAAGTTACCTATTTGTCTCAACTATGCCAAATCTCAAAAGTAAACCTCAGGATCTTTCCTATCAAACCGCTCAACCAATCTATCCATAAAGTCTTGGTACTCTGTCACCTGGTTATGCTGAAGTGTTACCATACCATGGTACCACCAATCATGTGTTACTCCATCCAAGTGCAAAGTGGCATATTTGATGGCCTCTATCTCTGTCATTGGTCTCAATGCCAAGAATGTGTCAAGATTATGAACCCAAGCTTACACTATCATCTTGTTGCTACCATTGAAAGTAGTTAAAGAAAGCTTGCCAGTAACCTTCTTCAACTCACTGAGTTGACCTCTAGACCTCCTATCCTATCTAACCAATCTATAGTGCTCTCTCCTCTGATTAACAAGATGATCAAAAGACATCTTTTCCCAAACCTGAGGAGCTAATAAGTCCCACTCATCATTTGCAGCCATGAGAACATCTACAAATAGGGAATCTCCTACCTCCTCCTCTGCTGGAGCCTGTGGTTCCTCTTGAATAAACATAGGGCATGTAGGTCTATCAACTATTCTGAAGTAGGTCAGCTATGGTCTCTAATTAACAGTAGCACTCCTATTATCTCCTTGTTCCCCATTCTGTCTAACAGGTGGGTTCATCCTCCCTACCATAGTAGTAAGTGCCTATAGTGCCTGTGTCATCTCATGGAATAATTCTCTGGTATCCTGATCATTATGTCGGTGGCCCCTGGGTGGGCTACCCTCACGCCTATCACTCATGGTGATTGGATGTTGTTCTAACACCTAGGTACCTTCAAGCAAGGCTCTACTATGTGTGTTGTACCTGTGTGGTCCCAACTCTTATGGCTGCATAAGATCTTTAAACCCTTAAGATGGTAGGATTTAGCTCTAATACCATTGTAATATCCCCAACCAATAGGGACTATAGAAAGACAAAGCTCTGAATTACTTTTTAGTGTATTTTGATTTTTTTTTGTATGAAATAAGAACAAATAGTGATTTTTGCAAAATAATTTCCAAATAAATAAACCACAGTATAATCTCTTAACTGGAAAATCAATGATCTTATTATTCATCCAGATGATTACAATAGAAGTCCTCTATCATACATATAAAAAGGATATTAAAATACTATCTTAAAAACCTAATTTTTTTGCAAACTAGGAATAAACCCTAGATCTGGTCCGTCTCGGGTTGCTGTGTTAAAAACACAGTCACCGTCATTGGTTATTCTACCATTGTCAGTGGTATAACACTATGAAAACTATTGATGTCAGTCTCTGATGACCTAGGTCAGCCAATGTCGATCAATATCCTGTCGATGTCAGTTTTTGAGTCGACTGATGTAGGTCACTGGACTGCCGATGTCAGTCTATGTGTGGATCTGTACGGATCTGTACGAACTTCGTACGGCCACCAATGTAGCACCCCCTATTTGTTGGACCCATGATATCAAGATATATGACTCTAATATAGAAGATCTCTATCTGTATAATTTATTGAATCAAAAAACTAATAAAATAGATACCTAAAATACCTGTGATAACTTCTATGTGAAGTTATCTCTCAAACCTATAAACCTCTGTGATAACTTCCATATGAAGCTATATCTCAAATTGGCAATAAATCGATTGATATCTCACAACCTTGAATCACACACACTGAAGAGTGGATGTTCTCCAATGCAAATGAAATCTTGGAACCCTTGGCTCAGTCTTCACAGAAGAATTCTTAGCAAAAATCAATAATCATAATCATTCCTAATCCAACTCTATCCCATGAGAAACCCTTATACCCTCAAAAAGATATGCTTGCCCTAATTAGGGTTTTTTAAATTAGAATTAGGGTTTCTTAAATTAGAATTAGGGTTACACAATTAAAATATGCTAAATAATTAATATTTAATTAAATCAATCAAATATTAATATATCCCTCAATACATGTCTGATCGAGCCCAAACAAAAGCCAACTAGAATAATTCTGCAAGTCAAAGCCAAGCCAAGCTCCATCAAGACCTTCTAACCATCTTATCAGCCTATGAGGGTCACATAATAGGCTAACCATCAACTCTGGAGATGTCAACTAAAAAGGGGACATGACATAGAAGACTGTAATAATTGACATAACATCAAAGCATAGGAACCCACTAATAGGTCCACACTCTTTGTTGCAGTAGGGGTTGACAACTTCTATTTAGAAGTTGTTAAGGGAGTTTGTCATGTCCTCTTTTTAGTCAGTGGTGTGGCCACATGTGTAGATGGCACTTGCTTGGTGAGAGGCACTGAATTTTTTAGAGGAAGTATGTGTTTGATAGGTGAAGAGAGTAATGGAGGCAATTTGCCTCTATGAGGTGTTGAAATAGGGAGCACTCCTTTTAAATTAGAAGGATGTGGACCCAAGATAGATGGAAATAGTGAAGGTGGGGGAGAAGTTCTCTGACGTGATTTAGTAGCATTCTTTGGTTTAGTGCAAGGACTACTATTGTGTGGGGCGAGGTTCAAATCTACCTTCACCAGATCTTCTTTAGCCGAAGTGGGTGAGGTGGCAAGTTCCTCTCTTGGCAAAGAAGGGGTTAGCGAATGTGGCTCTTTGAGAGGATAGAGCGCAGGGATGATCATGGTTTCGATGTGTGGTCTAGGAGTGGGGGAAGTATGATCCCCCATTGATGATAAGGAAGATGAGGGTGAAGCCACCGGTGTTGGTGTCATCAAAGCATTCTCCAATATGGGAGAAGTTGAAGTTAACTCTCCTACATGTGAAAGAGGGGTGGATGGAAGACTATCTTCCATTTATGGAGGACAAATAGGAGAAGAAGGCTCTTCTACCTGTGGTGGACAAATAGGAGAAGAAGGCTCTTCTACCTATGGTGGACAAATAGGAAAAGAAGGCTCTTCTACCTATGGTGGAGAAATAAGTTGATTAACCTCTTTAGACTGTGGGAGAGGTTGGTTAGAAACCATGTCGACTATGTGTATATTACACTCGTGAAGGTCATCAGCTATGGTTTGAATGTTATTCTAACTAGGAGGATGGTTATGAAATGGTTGTCTAAAGACATCCATGTTTTGGTTGGCCAGTGCAGTAGGGTTATCCAAAATAAGATCCCCTTTGTCCAACATGTCTTGAATAACATTTTTGAAGGTTTTGCAATTGTCTATGTCATGACCTTTGACACGATGATAGTTGCAAAAATCATTTTCCCTATACCATGTAGGGATGGCTTTTGAGGGGTCAAATTGAGGCAGTCAGATTTGAGGGAGATTGAGGACTCCCTGCTTCACTAGTTTATCCAACACAGAAGCATATGATTCTCTAATTGGAGTATATTGACACTGTACATATCATTGTTAGAATTGCTTTGTGATGTATTTTGATGTGGAAGGCTGAGATTGGTTAGTTGTGGTAGAGGATGTTGACCTAAGTACCATAGCATTTGCCAATCCCTTGGACTTGGAATGGGAGGAAGAATATTTGGAAGAAGGGTCATTGGATTTTGCATTGGTATTTATGCTATGCAATTTGACCTTATCTTCTTCGACAGCATGGAGTTCAAGCTTTCTAGCCATGGTGAAAGCTTCATCAAATGTGCAAAATGTTTAAACCTACAAAGTGGATGAGATGTGCTTGGCACATGCTCTTGAAAAGAGCTCTATGAGCTCAGGTTGAGATAATGAAAAGGAGAGTTGGTTGATCAAACCTCTCCAATGGGCAATGAAGTCAGCTATTGACTCATCATCGAATTATCTAATAGAATATAGGTTCGTGATGGAGACCTTTTTAGTGATGCTGATTGAAAAGTGGTCGAGGAATAGTTGAGTGAGTTAAGTGAAAGAAAAGAGAGAATGACTGGGAATAGAGCTATACCAGTCAAGGGCAGCGTCAGAAAGTGACATGGGGAATGTGTGAAGTAATAATGCATCATCGTGTGTTATAAGGTAGCAAGCATGTCTAAACACTCGTAAATGTTGTTGTGGGTCCTCTTTACTCTGAAAGTGAGTAAATTTAGGGAGTTCCCACTAGCTGGGGTATGGTCGAATAGGCACCAAAGGGTGGATGGGTTCATTGCATATTTGTTCGTATGAGAGAACACTTCTTGAACCAGAAATGGATGTCTCAAGGTTGGACATCTTATCCATCAGCATCTTAATTAGATCAACTGACAGATTGGTAGGTGGGGCACCCATTAGATTTTAAGGTACTTGGAAGGCATTGGGAGGGGCATATAATGTACTTGGTTTCACTTGTATAGGTGCAACATATTGGTAGTTTATCATAGGGACTAATGTTGAGGTCAAGGGGGCGTGTGCCATGAAGTTAGAGGGCACAACTTGACTAGATGCCACCAAAAGAGGTTGAGTGGTGGCAACACTAGTTAGAGGATATGTAGTCACTCTTGTATTGATGGGGGCAAGAGTGGGTGGGATAGAAACAAACAAGTTTTGAAAAGGTGTTGAACTTATTTACATTATTTGTGGTTGAGGGGGTATGTAAACCCCAATGGAGATAGGTCCAGAAATAGAAGGGGAGGCCAAATCTTGAACATTGGCTATGGTCAGGTTATTAGTTGAGGCAATGGCCTGGGTGACCATGGGTTGGGTAACAAAGGCTGTTGATATGATTGTCATTTCAACCAAGGAAGTTGGCATCCCATAAATAGGGTTACCTAAAGGATCTCGCATTTGGCTTCTTGTCAGATAGTGTTGGAGAGCCTTGATGTTGAGGTCAAGGAATCTCTCAAAGTCTTGATCCCCTGTGGGAACAATAGGTGGTTGATTTGGGGTAGGTTGTTGCCTTACGTGGTCAACAAAATTTTTGGCTTGACTACGTGTCAAAACCATTCAAGATGAAATGGATTCAGGGTTTAAAAATTGTGTATTCCAGTTTCAAAAAATTAGAATTTGTTTAACAACAAAAAAGTCAGGTTTTAAGCTTGCTATTTTGGAAATATTTTTGTTGACAGTGACCGATGTTGGTGGAAAAATTGATGTCGTTGAAGATAAGTTGCCGATGTCAGTGGAAAAACTGATGTCAGTGTCTATGTATTTCTAGAAACTTAGAAAACTAAAAGTTTTTAGAATAAAGGAGGAATTTTGAGTTGTTTTTAGACCCTAGAATTATGCGACCTTACCAGCTCAAAAAACTAGATAAGAATAGTACAAATGATGATGGCAAGCAACCTCTAAATGTTAAATTCTTAAGAATAATTTTTAGAGTCATGGTGGCTTATGCCTTAAAAGAATGTATTTGGGAATTGGGCTTTTAGAATGGGTCATAAAGAGGAAGTCTAAGGCTGGTTTCAGGTTATGTTTTGGTCCTCAAAAATTTATGTTAGGTTTCATACGTGGCCTAGTGTAATATCCCCTGTCCAATAGGGAATTATAGCAAGACAAAAGCCCTGAATTACTTTTCTGAATATTCTAATTTTTTGAATGATATAAGAACAAATTGTGATTTTTGTAAAATATATTCAAATAGATAAATAAATCATAGTATAATATCTTATTTATTCACTTAGATGATTACAATAGATGTCCAATGTCATGTATATAAAAGAATATTCAAATACGGTCTTAATAACCTAAGTATTCCACAAACTAGAAATAAATCCTAAATCTGGTATGTCTCGGCCTGCTCTGTTAAAAACACAGTCACCATCATCAGCCGATATGGTGCCAACATCAGTCTCTATCGGCGGCTACTCTACTAACATCGGTCTTCAATCGGCCAATGTCAGTCACTGGGATATCGATGTCGATTCCTGTGTTCCCTGCGGCGCTGTCCAACTAGCTACTGATGTGTATGAAATTGTATAGATCGGTACAAATTCCATACAGAAGCAAGAAAATATGTTGCGGCTTGTATGATATACTCCAAATCTGAAGAAATATAGCCTAATATGGAAGATCTTGATTCTAAATAATTACTCAAACAAAACCTAATGAAATAAATACCTGAAATACTTGTGATAACTTCTGTGTGAAGTTATCTCTCAACCCTGTAAATATCTATGATAAATTTTGTATGAAGCTATCTCTCAATTTAGCAATAAATTAGCTAATCTCTCACAACCTCTAAATTGCACACACTGAAGAGTGGACGTTCTCCAATGCAAATGGAATCCTGGAACCCTTAGCTCAGTCTTCACAGAAGAATTCTTAGCAATAATCAATATCAATATTCAATGGATAATTTGCCTCTCTCCCATGAGAAACCCTTATACCCTCAAAAAGATATGCTTTATCTAATTAGGGTTTTCTTAAATTAGAATTAGGGTTTCTAAATTAAAATTAGACCAAATAATTAATATTTGATTAAATCAATCAAATATTAATATCTCCCTCAATACATGTCCGATCAAGCCCAAACGAAAGCCAACTAGAAAAATTTTGCTGAACGAAGCCAAGCCAATCTCCATCAAGACCCTCTAACCATCCTATTAGTCTATGAGGGTCACATAATAGGCTAACCATCAACTCTAAACATGTCAACTAAAAAGGAGACATGACAATCTACCCCTCTTGAAATTGCTTGCCCTCAAACAATCACTGAATGATAAACCAATCAATCCACCTGGATCCCAAATGTAGTCATGATATCCACCACTGTCAATCAATAAAAACACCATGCCATGTCCATCACAACTCTCATCTAATGGCATCACATCATCCCTAGTACTTAGATAAGAATCCCAACATCCAATCCATAAATTAAAATCAACCGGCAACTCAAGTAAACTCCTTACCTAAATAATATCTGAATCTAGAATATGAATGCTAGACATACTCATATCATCATCAACCTATGGCCCAACCGTAATAGAAAGTTAAGTCCCTACCACATGTGATAACTCTTGAACTAAACTCACCTCAAGACAAAGCTCATCCTCATATCTCTCCTGTGTTGGTGCTAATGTGCACTCGACATCGCACTCTATCATGTCATGTCGTATGAGCATCTCCATCCGATGAAAAAACATATGTTTGAAGCTACTACCCCGTATTGCCTTAAGAATATGTGTTTTCCCATCAACATCAAAATGAACCTCCATGTCCTTGAGATGAAGAGTAACTTCCTCAAATGAATGAAGCCACTTCATACCCAAGACTAAGTCTATATCCCCCATGTCTACCACATAATAATCAGCCTTGAACTCATAGTTGTTCAAGTGCAATGGTAGGTCTCTAATCATCCGCTCACACCTAAGAGTGTGACCATCAGCCACCTTAACTCTAATGCCCTCAAAATATTTGGTAGTGAGTCCACACTTCTCCACAAATCTATCATCTATGAAATTATGTGTGGCTCCTGTATCACGAAGGGTGATGACCTTCTGCACTGCCAAAACTCCACAGAGTCTGAATGACTCATCCAACTGAATGCTGGATAGGCATGCCTCCTGTATGTGAAGCTCTAACTCTGCCTCTACCTTAGGCTCTGAAGCCTCTACCTCTATCCTCTCAAAATATCTCATTGTTTGGAATCCTCTGAATCTGAATCCTCATAATAAGCCCACATCACTTGATTGGCCTTGCCCTTAGGCCTCAAAGGACAATCGTGATTGGCATCATATGGACCTTTGCAGTAAAATCAAAGCTTTTTCCTGCATAGATTGTTAAGAGCCTCTTGATCCAAAGGTGGTGCTACTGGGTTTGCCTTCGAATCATTCTTAACACCTGATTTATCTATGTTAAAATCTGATCTCTCTTTAGTACCGTTGAAGCATTTATGGTCCCTGGATGAAGAAGTACCTCCTGAGTTCGATTTACTAGATGGGGCTACCATCTCCATACTTCATGCCTTATTCATAGCTACCTGTAATGAAGGAGGATCAAAGGCTTTGATCCAACCTCTCAATGGTTCTGTCAATCCCTCCATGAAGAGAACTACCAATCTACGCTCTGAAATATTTGGCACCATGACTGCTAATCACTGAAACTCACCAATGAAGGACTCTAAGTTAACTATTTGTTTCAACTGTGCCAGATCTTGAAATTAAACCTCAGGATCTTTCTTGTCAAACCTCTCAACCAATTTATCCATGAAGTCTTGGTACTCTGTCACCTGGTTATGCTGAAGTGTTACCATACCATGGTACCACCAATCATGTGCTACTCCATCCAAGTGCAAAGTGGCATATTTGATGGCCTCTATCTCTGTCATTGGCCTCAATGCAAAGAATGTGTCAAGATTATGAAACCAAGCTTGCACTTTCATCTTGTTGTTACCATCAAAAGTAGTTAAAGAAAGCTTCCCAGTAGCCTTCTTCAGCTCACTGAGTTGACCCCTAGGCCTGCTGTCCTGTCTAACTAACTTGTAGTGCTCTCTCCTCAGATTAACAAAATGATCAAAGGACATCCTCTCCTAAACATGTGGAGCTAATAAGTCCCACTCATCATTTGCAGCCATGAAAACATCTATAAATAGGGAATCTCTTATTTCCTCCTCTGCTGGAGCCTCTGGTTCTTCTTGAACAAACATATGATGTATAGGTCTATCAGTTATTCTGGAGTGGGGCTACTATGATCTCTGATTAATAGTAGCACTCAAGTTATCTCCTTGTTCCCCATTCTATCTAATAGGTGTGTTCATCCTCTCTACCATAGTAGTGAGTCTCTGTATTGCCTGATTCATCTAATGTTGGCCTGTCATCATAGCACGATGGAATTCTCTGGTGTCCTGATCATCATCATACCGGTGGCCCCTATATGGGCTACCCTCACACCTATCACTCATGATGATCAGTGGCTGATCTAACACCTGGGTACCTTTAAGAAAGGCTCTACTGCGTGTGTTATACCTGTGTGGTCCCAACTCTTATGGCTGCATAAGATCTATAAACCCTCAAGATGGCAAGATTTAGCTTTGATACCACTATAATATCCCCAACCAATAGGGACTATAGAAAAACAAAAAGCTCTGATACCACTGTAATATCCCCTATCCAATAGGGAATATAGTAAGATAAAATCCCTGAATTGCTTTTCTGAATATTCTAATTTTTCGTATGATATAAGAATAAATTGTGATTTTTGCAAAATATATTCAAATAGATAAATAAATCACAATATAATCTCTTATTTATTCACTCAGATGATTACAATAGATGTCCAATGTCATGTATATAAAAGAATATTCAAATACAGTCTTAATAACCTGAGTATTCCACAAATTGTAAATAAATCCTAAATCTGGTACATCTCAGCCTGCTGTGTTAAAAACACAGTCGCTGTCATTGGTTGATATGGTGCTAACATTGGTCTCTGTCAGTAGTTGCTCTACTGACGTTGATCTTCAGTCACTTGATGTCGGTCACTGGGATGCCAATGTCGGTTCTTGTGTTCCCTATGGCGTTGTTCGGCTAGCTGTTGATGTGTATGAAATTGTATGGATCGGTATGAATTCCGTACATAAGCAAGAAAATATGTTGCAGCTTGTATGCTGTACTCAAAATTTGAAGAAATATAGCCTAATATGAAAGATCTTGATTCTGAAAAATTACTCAAACAAAACCTAATGAAATAAATACCTAAAATACCTGTGATAACTTCTGTGTGAAGTTATCTCTCAACCCTGTAAATCTCTGTGATAACTTTTGTATGAAGCTATCTCTTAATTTGGCAATAAATTAGCTAATCTCTCACAACCTCTGAATCACACACACTAAAGAGTGGATGTTCTCCAATGCAAATGGAATCCTAGAACCCTTGGCTCAGTCTTCACAAAAGAATTCTTAGCAATAATCAATATCAATATTCAATGGATAATTTGCCTCTCTCCCATGAGAAACCCTTATACCCTCAAAAAGATATGCTTGCCCTAATTAGGGTTTTCTTAAATTAGAATTAGGGTTTTTAAATTAAAATTAGCCTAAATAATTAATATTTGATTAAATCAATCAAATATTAATATCTCCCTCAATACATGTCCAATTGAGCCCAAATGAAAGCCAACTAGAAAAATTATACTAAACAAAGCCAAGCCAATCTCCATCAAGACCCTTTAACCATCCTATTAGCCTATGAGGGTCACATAATAGGCTAACCATCAACTCTGAACATGTCAACTAAAAAGGGGACATGACACCTAGTGCTAGGGGCTTGCTCCCTTCACTTCACAAACTCAGAGCCGAGCTAGGCTGCTTAGCTAATATATACTTCACCTATAGTTTATACTTTGCCAGAGAACAGAGTGGGTCCTCCTCTTGGTGGTGAAATCCAAGTAGGATCACCAAGAAGGGTAAGGTATCTGCTAGGTGATGAAATCCTAGTCGGGCCTTGTCTCAAGTATGTTTAAATGTTTAATTTGATGTGAATGTGGTCTGGTTGTGTAACATATGTGCACTATGATTTATTCATAATGCATTTTTAATTACTAAGTGAGTGGGCTAAATATGCATTCAAGTAGGAATGAAATGCAATAGTGTTTTTAACCCAAATTGGAATGTTTTGTTCAGATGCAAACCAGTGGGAAAGAGGTTAAGAGTATGAATTTTCACTACTCTAAAATGCGGGAAAGAAATGACAAGAAGAAAAAGAGAGATATTCTTTTTATCTTGTGCTAATGGTTTCTTCTCGAAATAAAAAGATAGAAGGAGGATGTAAGAAGAGAATTTTTCCTAATGAAACTATATGAAAATTTGTTTTTTAGAATAAATGAACCCAAGGAAAACTCCAAGGTCCCACCGGGCGTGCTAGAATGTTTCTACTCATTTTTGTTATTTACATTCAGAAGAAGAAGAAACTAAAGATAAAGGGTTAGGGGTTTTATTGATACCTAGATTAAGTTGTGCACCATATCCAAGTGATGTGGGAGCTCCTCTTTAGCTGTGGAGGAAGACACCTATAGATAAGAAAGAAACTCAAACAAAGAAAATGTTAGAGATAGATATGGTGGACTACCAAGCGATATGCTCAGTCTCAGAAGCATAAAAGCTACCTCAAGGGATGACAATCCACTATTTGACAAAAATATTATTGTATGAAAATAAATGGTGAAAGACTAAGAAAGAGAAATAGAGATAACACGTACCTGTATTTTGTAGTCGGTCTATCATAGTCACCAATGTCGATAGTCCTGCCAACATTGATTGGTCAATATGTTGATGTCGGTTATACTATCGATGTCAGTAGGGGCAATGGGCCTTGGATGGGTTTTAGGGTATCTCTGTGGTCGATAGAAGGGTCTGCAAGCTTAATAGTTTGTGTAGGGTTGCAGGGTAGTGAATAGGGTCTGGGAAGGAGTCAGGTAGAGGGTAGGTGTGAGATGGGGATAAGAATAAGAGGAAGGCTTTTCAGCCTCTCTAGGAAGAAAGTTAGCTCTGGTTGATGGTATTTAGAAATAGTAAATAGAAACTAATTACCAAGTTATTTTAAATACTGAAGTGGAGACAGAAGAATACTTAGCTCTAGTTGTGGCTGATGTCAAAGATCTCATGCAATGTTTCCAATCCAATGTCTGGAGTGATTCTATAGATTTTTTGTAGCCTGGAGAGCATTAGTTGAAGTCTGATGCTTGGTCTCAGAGTGTGCATGTCCACGTCCAAGAGTCTGAGGGAGAGAGCCCAAGAGAGAGAGAGATTAGATTTCAGGGAGAAGAGAGAGCATCCAAGAGAGAAAACTCAAGGTTAGACATCGAGCCTATGTAACCAACATCGGTGAACCCACCGATGTCAGCTAATAGTTGATTGACGTCAGCGGCTAGAGAATGGGTGAAAGGTCTATTGGGCCTGTTTCTCCATCCGCCAAGTGCTTCTATTATTGGAGAATGGTCAAAAGATCGGTTTATTAGGTACGAGAGTTAGTTAGAGAGTTGGAATAGGTCTTAGGTGGTTATGATATGAAGGACTTAGTCATGGGGTGAGTCATAGGGTAAGAAATGGTCTTAGGGTGAGGTGTCCAAGGCGAGGTGTTGAGGTGATGTCATAATTTAAAATAAGTTGTTTATTTTAAATTAATAAGATGTGTAAGGGACCAAGGGGAGTCGACATAATTTTGGTGTCTACAGCCATCCTTGAGTAAAAGGATCTATTTCAAGAAGCACTAAAGGACCATGATGACCTAAAGTGTAATATCGTAAAGGAAGCTACATCAAATAAAGGCAAAGAGAAATTGGTAGTACCTCAACCACAACAACCAATAATCTTAATGAATGCCAAAAAGAGGGAAGGAAACCTAAACCTAACCCCTTCTATATGACTCTTATAGTGGGTAATAAATTACTTCACAACTCTATGATATACTCAGGTGTGAGCACTACAATCATGCCTAAGTTAATAGTCAATGCCTTGAAGATCAAATATGAGAAATTAAATAAAGGAGTCATGCAGCTTGATGAAAAGTTGATACAAACCACTTGGATCATTATAGGGATTACATTACAACTATATTATTTCATAAACATAATTGTTTTTCAAGATATAGTAGTTATATACATTCCTCTTATCTTCAAATTATGCTTATCTAGAGACTTTATAGAAAAAATTGGAGGGTATATGTCCCTTGATTGGTCAAATCTAATTCTAAGAACCAAGTACAGGTCTAAGATGAAAGTGCTATCAAAACCCTTATACAAGGAACACATTATGAACCAAATGGAATCAAAGTTCAAAGCCTTCCATGTAATGATCACAAGAGAAGAAGAAAGCTATATAGAGGAATCAATACAAGAAGTTACTCAACATGAACGTAAGAACTATTTGTCAGCTTTGACATTGTAGGATCCTTTTGGAAACTTTGATTCCACTAGCTTAGGAACTTACATCATCTATGATGAGAATCTTGAAATCCTTGACATAATGAAGAATGAGCTCATTGAAAAGGAAAGCCTCACTAAAAAAATGTTAATATGGAATCTAAATTTTGATGGAGTGAGAAGCAAGAAGGGCTCAGGAGTAGGTATATGCCTCATTTCCCCTAAGGGAAAAAGTATCCTTAAAGCCTTGCATTTTCAATTTGGCTGCACTAACAATGAAGTAGAGTATAAATCTCTAGTCCATGACCTGATTCTCACCCATAAGGAAGGGATCAAGAATTTAAGAGTCTTAGGGGACTTAAATTTTGTGGTCAAATAGATTATAGAAAATTTTATAGCAAAGAACCTAAAGATGAGGTCTTATCACCATAGAGTTTGGTACTTGATTGAAATTTTTGTTGCTTTCAACATTCAAGTCATCCTAATAACTCAAAACATTAAAGTAGATAGAATGGATCAAATCAGATCCCATTTTGATCTAACCAAAGACCTACTAACCAATAAAGAATCCATCAAATTATTTATATGACCTTTTGTCCTAGATAATGTGGATAATTGGCAAGTTTTCAAGAGTGATCAACAAATTATATTCTTTCTACAAAAGTCATAAGAGTTTGTGGACCAATTATAGCCTAAAATTGAAGAGGCATATGGTGACTAGATCATACAATTGACATCCAATAAGCTTCTAAAGGGGTTAATAACACTTGAAAACTTGTTTGATATTAATGATGCAAACATAGATAAAAGAAAGTTCATGGCAAGTAAAGAGGACTATTCTAAACTTTAAGTCTCCAATGGGAGAAAGTTGAAAGTAGGGAAGGTGACCACTCAAAAGGAAAGAGAAAGATTGGTGGCTTTATGCCATAAATAAAATAAGGTAATGGTGTGGATGTACAAGGATCTTCATGGTTACAAGAAAGAGATTATCCAACATACTATTGACTTAATTGAATGATTAAAGCCTATTCACCAAAATAAAAGACTAGTCAATCTAAGGATAGAGTCTCTCATGGCAGAAGAACTTAAGAAATTACTAGAATCTAGGATTATCTTCCCCATCAAGCACTCCACATGGGTTTCTAAATTGGTCCCAGTAAGAGAAAAGAATGGAGAAATTAGACTCTGTGTAGAATTCAAGGATCTCAATAAGGCCTCTCTTAAAGACCACTACCCCTTACCCTCAATGGAGTAGATTCTACAGACCATGGTGAGAGCAGAGAAGTTTTCCTTATTAAATGGCTTCTCAAGTTATAATCAGATATGGTTAGTATAAGAAGATCAACACAAGACCACTTTCACCACAAAGTGGGGAACTTTCTCTTATGCCAAAATGCCATTTGGAATCTTGAATGTAGGGGCTACATTCCAAAGAGCTATAGACATTGCCTTTGGGGAATTAATAAATAAATCAATTTTGATTTATCTTGACGATCTCACCATCTTCTCTAGGTCAGTCGAGGATAATTTTGGTCAATTAGAGGCTATTTTTTAAAGTTTCCAAGAATATGGGATCTCTTTGAACCCAAATAAATGTGTGTTTGGAGTACCTCAAGGGAAATTACTTGGACACATTGTCTCAAAAAAAATATCTCTATTGATCTAGAAAGGGTCAAGGAAATAGTATATTTATCCCTACTGATAAACAAAAAGGTGGTACAATATTTCCTTAAGAATATTGACTTTGTAAGTAGATTCATCTCAATCTTTGATGGAGTGGTTAGACCCATCACCCTAATGATAAAGAAGGATCTCAATTTTAAATGGATGGTTGAGGGGTGACAAGATTTTGAGAGTGTCAAAAGGGCAATTGTATCTACCCCAATCCTATACAACCCTAATTTCTCAAAAGATTTCATCATGTATGTCTATGGAGGAGAACATATCATAACCTTAGTATTAACCCACAAAGTCATAGAACAAGGGGAACATCTAATTGCCTTTTTCTCAAGGACTCTCTAGGATTATGAATTAAGGTATAATTTTTTTGAGAGGCAAGCCTATGCTATTGTTAAAGGGCTCAAAAAATTTAGGAACTTAGTTACTAGAAATAAGATCACAATATTCATAACACATTCAACTGTAAGGGAATACATAACAGAGGGTGAAATCATTGAAAATAAATGTAATTTGATAACTAAGATATGAGAATATTATGTCAAAGTTAATAATACTAAATTAGTAAGAGGTATGGGTTTGTGTTAATACCTTGCTCAATATTCTAAGACTATAACAGAATAACTTATAGTCAATGATACTATACTCAAAATACAAAAGGATGAGTTAGAGTTTTGGGTGCCTAATAAGGTTAATTTCATAAATAATGGCCAATATCTGTGTCATCTACCTTACCAAAAAAAAGGTACTATCAACAAGGGTCCAACTTTTTTCTAGTAGACCTTTTCCTTTTCAAAAGAAATTTTGATTAGATCCTACTCAGATGCATAGAGGGAGAAGAAACTGGAAAGGTTTTACATGAACTACATTATGGAACATCTAGAGGCCATTTTTATACAAGGAATACAACTATAAAGATACTCCAAGAAAGCTATTAATGGCCCACTATTTATTCTAATTGTCATACTATGGTTAGTAAGTTTCAATCTTATTAGTTTTATATAGGTAAGGGGAGAAATGTTGTGTTGTCACTCATCCCTATAATTATTTAAGTCTTTTACTCAATGTGGCTTTAATTTTATTGGGATGATTAACCTAATTTAAAGCATGGGGCACATGTGGATCCTTATTGCAATGGATTATTTCATAAGGTGGATTAAAGTAGTTCCCCTTAAAGAAGTAATAGAGAATGTGATTTTGGATCTCCTATAGGAAATCACAACTAGGTTTGGACCTCCTTGCACTATTATATCTGATAATTCCAAGGCATTCTTAGGGTCCAAAGTGTCTAATTTTGAATTAAAAATGGTAATACCTAAAGACTTCATAAAATTATTACAATCAAGGGAATGGTTTGGTAGAATTGACTAACAAGAACCTGATTAGACTTTTAAAAATAATGGGAAATGAACACAAAAGAAGATGGAATAAATACATAAAGATGGCTTTATGGGTGGATCTAATAACACATAAATAGGTAATAAATACCTCTCCATATGAGTTGGTATATGGAAAGGAGGTAGTAATGTCTATTTCTATCAAAATTCTAACTTTATAGCTAATAAATCAAATAGAGGTTGAAGAAAATGGTCAAATGTAGGTTATATTAGTAGATAATTAGAGCTTTAGGAGAAAAGAGAATCATCACATGAGCCAATGATGAGTTGACAAACAACTATCAAAAGTTGTTTTGATCAAAAAATTTTAGAGCTTGATTTTAAAATTAGTGCCTAGGTCTTGAAATGGGATGCAAGAGTAGCTAATCCCAAAAACCATGATAAGTTTTATTCTTTGTGCATAGGTCCTTTCAAAATCACTACTTGTAAGTATCACAACACTTATAAATTGGATACAAAAGGAGAGCCTTTAGATATTCCCATTAATGGGATTTTCCTTAAACTCTTCATATAGGAGTCTCATACAACTATGTATCATAGCTAGGATAGTTTCCTTTTGTTTTCTTATTTTGAGGTTATTTACCCACCTCTTTTTATTTGAAGTTTTATTCACACATGTTAACATTAAAGATACATATAATCCCTTCATATTTTGTCTCCTATGCCTATCTAATGGTTTCCCAAGGATCTTAAATGTTAAAATTTTGAATTTTAAATTGAGATCGCGAAGATTTTTTTTTTGATGGCTTGATTATAATTTTCAATGAGACATGACTTACCATCAAGTAAATTTATTAATCTCAGTCATAAATTCCATGGAGTTTAAAGAGAATTTGGGTCTCATTTTTTGATGTAAAAACAAAGTGATTACTCAAAGCTGAGTGAGGAACTAACATCTAGGTCAATTCAAGCCCAGGAATTGATTGAAGGAGTAGCAAAGAGTTTTTTTTAGATAAAAAGGGTTTAATAAAATGGACATCATAATTCCAACATCGAAGTCATATACTTCATCTCCTATGTAGCCTAAAACTACATACCCAAGAACTAGAATAGAGTTAAAAGGTGTCTCTCGAGACTCTTCCCTCATCCTTGATTACGTAGGTAAGATTTTTGACCCTATTCTGTTAAAAAATACTAAGACCCTCAAAGATTTAGTGCATGCCAAAATTATAAATCAAAATACACCTAAGACCTTTATCATGAGGATCTAGACCTCAGGGTTAGCTCAGTATCTGGTACCCATAGTGCACCTATATCCTAAATTGGTGGAATTATGTGCACAAAATGATAATCTCACAACCATGATAATTCGAAAGGGATTAATCAAGGATTGTGACATGCTAGGTATACAACATGACCCTTCTACCATCTTTTATGACATGGTTCAATCAAGGCATGTTTGGTCTCAAGTACACTAGCAACAAGCATTTCTAAATAAGGAACTACGTCTTCCTAATAATAGTAATCAAAATCTATCCCTACATTTTGAGAAAGGTAGGCTATCTCCATACTTATAGGATATATGTTAAATGCTCACCTTATTTTTTGAGGAGAATAGAGATGTAATAGTGTACGACTGGTAGTTGGTAGCCATTTTTTGTATGAATACCATCTCTTGGTTAACAACATATAAGTTTAATTTTGTAGAGCACATCACCTATTCTATGAGCCAACAACTAGATAATTTTAGTGTTCACCATACATTCATGTATACTTCATATATGTTCCACCTTATTTTGTATCAAAATACCTAGTTTTTTAAGCACCATATGAATTTGGCTCTATGGGACTTAGAAGTGGTAGACCCTCGCTAGGTTATCCCCATGTCTTCATGAACTCATGTGTTGTCAGAGTCATTAGATCCATATGAGTTTGTTGAGCATTTTGTGGCACCACTAATGGGAGAAATGGATCTAAAGGTAATAAAAAATAGAATGAATGACTTAGTTAGGGCCATCTTATCTAATGCACATTACCCTTATGATTTATTTCTTGGGGCCCATCATTCTTTCATTAGGGTTCATGGTTTTGGGGAGGAGTCCTTTATGCTTCCCAAGGTTCTAACTAGCATAATAATAGGCTTGGAAGTGGTATGGAAATTGGTATTCATTGACTCTAAGTTTAGAGCGGGAAGGAAAAAGAGGGCTTTCCATGATATCCCATTGACTAGGTGTGAGATTACTATTGTAAAGAGACAAGTATAATATATCCTAAATAGGAAGTTGGCTACTTATGGGCTAGTTTTAATTCAGGATCTATGGAGGTATGACCCATATGGCTTCATGACCTCTTTGCTTGCCAAGATTAAAGTCCATATTCCTTTCATACATGAGAGCAGAAGGGTTTTTGAAGATAGGAGGTCTCCAAGGAGAGATACCCCTGATTTGTATGTAGATATAAAGGATTTCGTAACTACCCCATGGGAGTCTTTTTATCAACCCACTCACACTTTCGACCCAATGATGCTCATGTCTGTGAACTAGGAATTTGACTAAGAAGAGGACATTAGTATGGTGTTAGTGACAAAATGAATAAAATAAATTGACAAAGAACACACTAAACTAACACATTTATTCCTAGTTACTAGGGTGAGCTTGGTAACGAAACAAAATGACAAACACAACTAAAAAGTAAGGAAAAACAACAAGAATTCTTTCACCTTCCTTAGATGCTCCAAATTTCTTTGTAATAGTGGCTTGCTCAATTTTGTGCTCATGAAGTCTTTGTCGATGGAAGTTTGGCTACCTCCATCTCTCCTTGGCACCTTTGTCTTTAGCTTGGCTTGGCTTGGAAATAATTTGGCATGGTAACACTAATTCTAATGGTTTATTGAAGATATTTGTGCATTATAAATTTACACAAAAATAGCTTGAAAATGATGTTCATGGCCTCTCTATTTATAGATTGTTTAGATTGATCAGGATCAACCTAAACCATCCATCTTAGGATTAAGATGTGTGGCTAAAGATTAATCCAATTTTACAATAAAATTTGATAAATAAGCACATCAATATTTTGGATAGAGGAGAAATTAAGAGGCATGGAGGGCTTTGATGAGGCATGGGAGACATGAATCTTGATATTTGTGGCATTTATGGCCTAGGGATGTCTTCCTAAGAAATGAGGTCACATGATGATGTAGATATTCAATATTCATTTCCAAAATAAATTATTCAACAAGTTTCCATGGAATTATTGATTAGGCTCTAATTTGGTTTAATTATCTCTTAAGCATGTTTAAGCACTTTGTGCACAAATTACTCAAATTGATTAGAATACTTTGTTATTGATCCAAAATTTGACTGAATTGGAATTGAAAGGAAATGTTAGATGCATTGGATCCATTATCCCATTTAGGATGTTATCAAAAATAAATAATGAAGGCACATGTCTTGTGTAAGAGATTTGATAGGAAAGATCAATTTAGAGCACCTGGGTGCAAAATTGGCCTTTTCACTCGAAATGATATGATCAAAGTTAGTTGGCCCATAAATTGCATTACCCCATTTAGGGATACCCTAAAAAAAATTAGCACTTGAATATATCAATTTCAACTCATTTAATATGTTTTAGTGTTGTTAGGCCAAATTATGTATTTGAAGGGAAATTGGTCAAAAGCTTGGTTAAAGGTCATTAGTGGTCAGATTTAGGTATCTATAATGTCTAAGGGGATGAGACAAGTTCTACTCAGGATGAATTGGAGTTATGAAAAAATAACCACCTACTAGAGGTATAGGCAAGATATTAGTGAGTTATCCCTAAGTTTTGAAGTTGTACCCTCAGATACCCAATAAGAGACCCTTTAGGATGAGTCTCATACTTCTCTAGTTTCTAGTCTGAATATTAGTGAAATTCTAGAACCCTAAAAGGAACCTCAAGAGGTAGAGACATCAATGAAGGTACATGCTACTTTAACCTAGCCACTTCTACTCAGTGAAGTGGAAAATCAAAGGGATACCCAACTCAATTTATAACTCCCTATAATGGTGACCCCTTTAGATACCCTTCACAAATCTTCTTCCACATAAGAAGTGTTGGACTCATCTTAGTTGGCATTGGTCCAAATAGTAGGAGAGGATCCCTCAAAGATCCTAGAGAAAAAGAAGTGAAAGATGGCAATCTTGGAAGGAGACAAAGAGAAAGAGGCACAATTTTCCTCATACATGTCTCCGCCTCAATCTCCAACTCAATCTCTATTAATTCCACCATCTTTACATGGATTATCACACTCATCCTTCTTGTCTATACCTACTTAATCACTAATGCAATCTACTTCTCCTTTCACTCTCGCCTCTCAATAGTTGATTTTTCCAACCTTTTCTCTTAGGGTCTTGACAAACCTATCCCCCTCACAAGATCAACCCCAGTAGTCCATTACCATAGCTAATAATTTACCCCATGGGTCTCATTTTCTGGGTTATATTATTCCATCTCCCTTAGAATTCCATGCGCAATCTGACTAGGCAAGGAGGGCTAGAGAGGCTAGAAAGGAGAAGTAGAGGAACAAAGAATTGAAGTCCATGGCCACATAATAGATGTAGTATTTTTATGACCATAAGAAGTGTTCCCTCACTATCACCCACATGGTCCCTAATGTGAGTAAGCCACTCAAGCAAATGCAACCTGAGGATTACACAATGAGTGTAGTGGTGATGGACCAAACCCATTTTAGGCCACAAGATAAAGTGGAGTTAATGAATGAGACTACTGGTGTGGTAGCCAAATCTTATTTAAAGATCTTAGACCAGCTCCAAAAATAAAAATTGAGCTTAACTCAAGACTAAATCACATTAATCCACTTAATCCTAGAGCTTAAGGCCAAGGACAAAGAAATTACCCAATTGAATAGTGACTTGAAAGGGACAATATCAAAAGAAGTTTTGAAGACTTCAAAAGAAAAAGAAACCACACTCCAAAAGGAGCTTAATTAAATAAAATCAAATGCCTACCTTTTGGAGTAGGATAAGAAGATCTTGGAGACATAGAGCAATGATAAGGCAATAGAGGCATCATAGCTTCAACAAAAGCTAAATGCCACAGTAGTAGAAAAGACTAGCTTGTAGGTCAGGTGTAAGGTAGTGGAGGAAAAGGCCACCCAATTGACCCAAAAATTGGCACAATAACCTAAGGCAATAGGTATTGTCAAAATGGTAAGGGGGATTTATGTTTTTGGCTACCAAAGGATCTCCAACAATATTACCCAACTCAGGCCTACACTCAGATTCATATTTGATGCAAAAAAATTATGCTTAAGGGTAGAGTCATCTATAAATAAAATCCTATTATCAATCTTAGCCAAGGTTCTTAAATCATAGCTATTGATTTAAAAATTATATGATGCAATGGAAGAGACCCTTTAGGTAGTTGGAGTCATCGATAGGAAGACATTCATAAGGAAGGTTAGTGAGATTCTAAGCTACAATAAATCTGCTTTAAAATGCAAGAATCTATTAAATCTCTTAAATGAAGGGGTCAAAGGAATGAAGGGGCACATTAAAGGTTTGGTTTAACTAGGACTCCCTTCCCCTTTCCCTAATGACACCACTATCCTGATGGAAGACTAGATACAAAATCTACTAGTCGAGAAGCAAAATGATTAGACTATTTTTTAGTCTTTGAATGACTCTTCCAATGTCATTGAGGTGGAGTCAATTTTAAATCCAATTAATAAACTAGAGTACCAATTTAATTATATGGTGTAGAGTCTCTAATCCTTTTCCCATAAGGAAATTATCGAGTTGGATAGAGCTTTTCAAGTTATATAGAAGCGAGACTACCTGACAGAGGTAGAGTGGAATAGGTACTAGATGTCACTATAAAATATATAAGGGAAATAGTGATGGGAACAAAAATTTTGATTTTTGGTCATGAAAGGCTAAGGTTTACTCTATGCAGGCACAAATCCCCTGGTGAGTTATCATAAATTGTAGACTTATTTTTTACAAAGTTTATTTTTTTCTCAAGGTTCTTATCAGGGTTGAAATAACTTAATTATAGAGCCTTGTGAAGAGGGTATCCACATGTCACTTCAAAAAAAAAATTAGCTCGAAAGAATAGAGAAGAACCTTTAAATTGTGCTTGACGGACATGTGGTACAATGGCAGTCCCTTTTTGTAAAAGTAAAGGTCCTAAAAGTGAGTTAAGTTGTACACATTAAGCTTCATGGAGTGCCTTTTTTGGTAAAGCTTAGTAAAAAGTTTTGAGATTCAAATGAACATAGTTAATACCAATTATCACCTTGATCCTCCCTTAAAGTAAAAGAGTCTTTTCATAACCTCTATTGAGCATGAGAATAACACATGGTTAAATGGTGTCTTGTGTTTAGTCAAGAAGAAGTAGGAGAGTATGAAAATTAGAGGGTATCCATGTGTCACCATTATGCTTAATTCACTCAAGGAAAAAATTCAAAGACCTACCAACTTGTGAAGGATTCCACATCTAGCCTATAGATACAAAAGAAAGGATCAACATTTTGGTTAAGATATTTATATGCAATGGTGTGGAGCATCCAAGAGCTATTAAAATTAAAAGCAAAGCAAAGAGTGGGAAAGAGTCTCAGTGACTTCAAAAGGGTGTGAAAGATTCCATGTGTCCATGTTTGGGAAGATTACATGATAAATACAAATGAAGATCAAAAATTAAAATAGAGTGAGAGGGATAATTAGAAAATTTGACAAAAAAGGGGCCCAAGTGGTTGGGCTTCAATGACATGTAGTTTCTTATATCCAAAAATTGTAGACAAGTGATTAAACCCAGACAAGTGGTAGAGACTCAAAGTAGTATTTTATGGGTTATAAGTAGCTATAAATAAGTTACCTTTAAAGGGATTTTTTATCATCTAGATTATATATAGAGTTTTGGAAGCTAGTTTGGTGGAAGCATTGGATTGCCTTAGCAGTTACCTTTCTTAGAGTGTGAAGATTTCATTCTATGCATTTAGCCTTACATACTTTGTTCATATATAAAGAGAGTGTTATTTTGTGAAATAATAGTCTAATTTTAGTATTTACTCTCATTTTTTGCTATAGCCTTTTGTTAGTTTTACAAAATTACTGAGATTAACCATGTTACATACTCTTTAATCTTTTCAAGAAAAACTATTGAAACTAATACTATGCTGTTAGAAATAGATGATGATGATTCAGGTTACTTTTATATTATGATCCATTAGTCAGTCTATAATCTTTGTTTAAATTATTGATCATGCTTTAAGCTCTTTAATTTTTTGGCAAACTCTATTAGTACTCTTCACAATGCTATCCAATAAAGGAATCCAAATCTTGGCATATAACATTATTAGTTTAAATAATCTTTATGAATTGATTTTTCTCCCTTTAAGCCAAATCCCAAGAGAACATCCAACTTCTTTAAAATTTGGAGGTTGTTTCGAGGGTCAAGTCCCACAACTTTGAAACTCCCATGACTTTGGTGATTATTTTCAAAATTAAGCATCAATAGTTTCCATCCATGATTTATTTAATCTCTTCACTTTATTGGCTAGAAAAATCCTCTTGTTATTCAAAGGGAAGATTAGGCTGAGGGTATTGAACTTCAAGAGGAAGTTCATGCTAAATAGGTGGATTGATAGGTTTGAGAACTCTACTAGATGATGACCTAGTAAGGACCATGAAGTATGAGAGTAAATTTATGAAAAAAAATTGATCTAAAACTAGATTTTACCTTAAATGGAGTCACCAAATTTTGAGTATCACACCAATAGACAATTGATGTTATCAAGAAAAACATTCACCTTGAGAATTTATCTTGATGACAAAGGGTCCCACCATGCATTATAGAATTATTACCACCAAATATTTCATCTTATAGAAGATTTTTAAATCCTTATTCATATTTTGGAAACATGTGAATTCTTATATGTCTATGGGTTTACCTATAGTATAATTAGACCTCTAGGTTTACGGGCTAGCTCCCTGCATTTACCTCCAAGTGCTTATCACCTACTATGGGAAAAGGGATAGGAATATGTATTAAATGAAACTAATATAAGGGGGTGATACACCATAATTATTTCCATAAGACCATCATACTTATTTCACTAATAAACAAGACCTACAACACTAGCTTTAATGTCTTAGAGTGCTCTAACATTAGTATTTCAATATGGAGGTGATATGCATGAGGGCTATTCAAGGTAAGTGAACCATAGGTCAGTTGTAGACACCAAGTCTAATTTTAAAGTTGAAAACAAAACCCATATAATTCAAAACACTTCATATGATCTTTTAGAGTGGAATAACTTGCATCAAACATGGAAGTATTGAGAGAAAGCAAGGATAGATGGATATCTCATAACTATTCACTATACATCTCTTCAAACACTTTGACAAGATGATTTATGAACTAAAAATAGATTTTTATTTATTTTTAAAAGTAAAATTGCAATTTAAAAACTACTATGGATTTACCATACATGGGGTGTAATTAGCCTACAAGAGCCAAAATGGTTGGTACCTATAGAATTAGAGAGAGGAGAGAATATAATGAAGTCTAAGAGTCACTAAACCACTTGTCAAGTTGAGAAAGGAGTTAAATTTTTATAAAAAATTAATATGGAATAGACCATGCAAGGTATAATTTGAAAATTTTCCCTCAAAGCATGAAACTTCTAGAATGTGGTATAAGACTCTTCATTTACTTACCTATAAACTGCCTTCATCATTTGGCATTCTTGGAACACTCCATAATAAGATATGGATAGATGAGATGATTGAACTAATATTAATGGTTTATAAACAAGACCCAACATGAATTGGTTGTGTCCCTAGTCATTTACAATCTTTTGGATATGAGTTATCACTATTTACAATCATAATCTCTCTTTTCACTCACCCTTCACACTTAGGACCAAAGAAGTCTTTAGTTTTATAAACCTATCCATAAAATGGAGTGTATGACACTTTTAAAGGGTTCTAATGTTTATATATTCATCAATAAGACCTTAAAATGCCCCCCAATTGGATTTTTCATCTTCTCACTTGGTGATCACTACTTGTTCACGATGCTAGTTTGGACTAGTTGAGATGAAGGTGTTATCATAGATACTTGTGAACTTATATGAGGAAATAAATGGACATGGTGAGTTATATGAAGTCCAATTATTCCTCCCAAAGTTAATTTCACCCTTTGAAATATTTTTATACCTACAAGACACCAAAAACTATTAGGAAAATTCATTTTTCACCCTATCTGTACAAGTAGGATAGAAATCAAATTGATGGTAAGGAGACATGGGGAGTCCTATAAAATTTAAATTTAATTTCCTACTCAAAAAATTCCATATAGATGCCTCTCCTTCTTCATCTTTCCAATCAGGTCCCTATCAAGGGTTTTAGATGGTTTTAGGTAGTTTTAGCCTCTAAGGATTATTCATAGAGTTGTGATGTTGGAACCCTAAAAAGTTCCACTAAAACATTTATTGGTACCCTATTCAACACCTCATATCTCCTCCAGCTCCCATGCTATGTGTTTGTATAGTTAAAATCTTCCAAACTTACCTTTGCAATCCTCTCTCTTCATTTTGTGTAGGCCTAAGTTGGTTTAAGCCAAAATATGGCATATCTTTGGTCTCTTCTAAAAATTTAAGGTTCTAACACACCTTATATATCCATATGAACATGTTTCAATGAATTATAATTTTCACATAATGTTATAAGTGAGATTTAGACCTTTTTAGGCATTAGGCCTAATCAAGACCTAATAGCTCTATCTACATACCTATGGGTTTAGGCCACCTTGTTTGGTTTCAAGCATATATGAAATCTTATAAATGTTGGTTCATGTAAAAATCAGCTCTAAAAATCCTCTTGCAATGTTTCCATAGGCCTCTAACTCATTTTCTTGAATTTTGCTTTCTAAACATGTAGGTTACACCTCTATGGGAGTTCCCTTTATCTGAGACATAACATAGGGCATCCCCCCTACTATCTTAGAAAATAGGAGTGTATGAGAGGATTAATTAGGATATTAAAACACTATATGAAATATTTTATGGTTTGATCACATCATTAACACCTTCAAATGTCTCAAAACCTAAGACAAACTTGTGGAGGATCTCATTGTGTGTAGGGTTGACATATGGACTATATGTGCATGTTAAAAACCTTATCTTTCCTTATTTATATATGGTAGGAATATATTGAAGTGGATACTCTAATGTCCAAGGTGATATAATTTATATCACACTTCACAACTATGCCAAACTCTCTGTTTCATACCCTCCACTTGACTTGAGACAAGTGGCTAACTGTGTATGAATGTGTTTCACCTCAAGAAAGAGGTGCTTGTAGGTGGATATTTTATACTAGACCTTGTAATAATTACTGTTAAACCATTATTAAGTTCTTATTCCATATTATAACTCATATATACCTATATTGATCATGTTTATGTTAGTCCATCTTCAAGGCAGTCAATCTTTAGGTTATAATTATACTATAGTCAATTGTAGTTAACCATCTTTGAGGCAAAAGGGGCATGTAAATGCATATAATCCATTGAAATATATTATAAACCTTATGTAAATCTTTAAAGTATTTATACAAACTCTCATTATCATTTTTTTTATGATTTTCATGCTTCTAATCTTGTAAAGTGCACATTATGACTTTGTGAATCCCTACAATCAGGCTATAGGAGGCTTATTTGAGCAAAGGTACACCTGTAAGTGTGTATATAAGTCAAAAAATTATAATTGAATCCTTATTTACATCCTTTAAGATACAAACATCCTCCTCACCTCAATAGGATGACCTAATATGAAGGTATTCTCTTGTTATTCCACTTTGGGGTGTAACGCTACTTTGAAGTTGAAGATCATATAGAAAACACTAACAAAGTGTAGTGAAAAAAATGCATGAATTTTAAACCTTATAACATCACATATTAAATTCAAATATCCACTATATTTGGTCAAGTCATCTTACCTAGGATAGGGATTCATGATAGGATTATTTATTATTATAGAAAAGTAGGGTGTTAAGCTATTGGCCTTGTCAAGCACTTATCTAACTATTGAAGTCAGATCTAGACTTATTATAACTAGGTGTAAACCTATACTAATCATATAGTTCTCAACATTCATCACTTAGTTCCACTCACATCACTTCACATAAGGCATAAGCCTTATGTGCTCACCAGAAGTGAATCAAATAAAGGACTGGGGATCACATTGGGCTCGTTGTGTTATGGTGTAACTCTATCTTCCAAGGACTTTGGTTATTACAATGATGGTGGTAAGTTAATTGGCACAAGCTATTCTTGGGGGAATCCAACTATCTGTTAGGTGCAAACCTATATGATATAATTCTTTAGCATCATGGGTGTAAGCCTTTAGCTTCCTTGGCTTAGCATCAGTTAGGAGCTTGGGGGTTCAATGGGGTACTTAGATGAAGGACGTAGCCTTAGGCTCACACTTTTTTACATGTATCATCATGAGATTTGGGGTTATTACTATACTTAGAAAATTTCTATATAGATTTTTAACATCATCATACACTATAGAAATGCCATGAATAGGTTAGTCTAAAAGCTTTCTAGAACTCAATATCCATAATATAAATCTAAGAAATATAACTATTGCAAACATTACATAAACCATTCTCATTTTAAGTCTATAACCATAACCACATAAACTAGGATAACACCCATTAGATGTAATGTTATTCATCATTAAATAGAGTTCAAATACATAGTATATATTAATAAAAAATGATCAAAGGCTCATCTTAAAGCTGTTAAAGGCCCAAAGGCTCATAGGCAAGCTTGGGTACTCTAATTAGGAGCTTCAGAGGTATCCATGCTAAAACCTAAGATAAATGGTGAACATACATTTAGAAACAATCCTTTGTAGCTTCACTAATCCAACTCATCTCTCCCTACTAACTAGATTAAGCTTGGCTTTAGATAACTTAGGAGTATCTTAGTGCCATAGTGAAAAGAGCACACTGGGGGTTGAGCTAGCACTAGATGCAATCATTCCACCAGTCTACTACCCTACTTCCATCATGGTGTGATATATTGTATGCCCACTTACCAATGATGCTTGAGTTAGTAGGGAGTCAGTTGGCCACTTGCCAACTATTACCACAAGATGACAAAATAACAATCATACTAAGGGATTACCTCATACCCAAGTTTATTCTAATTTGGTATGGATCCTATACTTAGACAGATTTGGGGCCTAATATTTTCATTCATCTATAGTCCCTACCATCTCATCATATAACATCATCAAAATTAGACCAGGCCCTATTTTGGAGTTTTTAAGGAAACATATCCTTGAAACTTATTTCTACATGTGAACATGATCACTCAAGTTTACCTACCACTCAAAAGTTTCAAACATGATTCTCATTACCTATCTCAACTCTTCAACCTTCTATGAATGTTTCTAACATGATTGGAATTATCCATGGCTACTTTTAGGTCTCTAAGTAATGTCATCTGTAGGTGGACATTTTAGCATATAGGGTAATTAAGAATAAGACTTGAGCAATGGGCATATTACATAGGCTTACAATCATATTTATACCTTTTTGAGGTAATAAAATGGGTTTCTCACACCATGAAAGAGTTTAAATTTTTTAAATGATGCATTTTAACTTGTTTGGCCTTCGATGAGAAACTTGTAGATGCACATCCATGGTACAAGACTATGCATATATGATAATTTGTTTCCACATGTTATCCTATTCCAATTAAGGATTTTAGTTTTTTTATAATGATTTAATAATGTGTTTAACACATTTAAACTCTTAAATTCACCTCCATGATCATGCTCAAAATCTCACACATCTCACTCAACTGACTATGTATGATAACTATCAAAAGGTTGACTATATTATTTATCCTTTGATTGTAAGATCTATGTGCAAATTTTATATTAAAAATTACAAGGATGGGTATTTTTACGACTTTAAAACCATTAAATACAACATATAACATCCATTTGAGCCCACTACAGGGAAGGAAACATCTACACTTGGTGAAACCCAACTACAAGTCAACTAGCGATATCAACCTACAAATTAAACTATTTGGCTCATAAAGTCAACACAAAACCTAAAAACCAATATGAAAAACATGAAATGGTGAATTTCACATCATATAGAAGCAATTTCACTAATTATATTGTGCAAATAATATCAAATATAACCAGAATCTTTAGGGTGTGGGGATTAACAAGTAAAATGAGAAAACCAACTTATTAGGAATGATTCATAAATCACATGAAATAATTCTTCCAACCCCTACCATTAATGTGAACTATACCAAGTTTAATATCCACCACCAAGAGCATTTGACCTAAAACCTCTCTTACTAGTTGTACCATCAAAAGACCTGTTGACTCATTTTGTATTCCTAGTGGAGAGATGGAGAAGAGAAATAGTTTTGGTCTAGTTTTGGTACTTAATATAACATAGAATTTGATCACAAAGGATTAAACTATACAATTAAATCACTCAAATCTTAAACCATCACTTAAATTCTAAAGCTATTAGAACTAAATGCAATGGGTGAATATATAATTCAAAACAACATTTAAATTCTAAATCATGATTGATTTAAACCATGATCAAACAAATTCAGATTAATAATATTAGGATTAGAATTACCTTGACTCATATTTACATTATGATGGCATGATATTAGATTTTGATGATTAATACTTGATTATAGATTTGGCATGAAGATTCTAGTGAGCCTTCCATGGAGGATGAGTCTTAGTTAAATAGATTATGGAGGGAAGATCAAGGGTTGATATTTTAAGTTAGATGAGGAGATCCAAGGGTTGTAAATTATCCAAGGAATTTAAAATTCCTTGGAAGCCTCTAGAATTAGAGGTTTCTAGAGAGGAGAGGGAGGTTTGGACAAGGTTCTTTATTTGGAGGAATCTAGAAACCTTCTTAGGGACTAATGATGATTAGAGAGAGGTTATATGGGGATTAGGTGGATAAATAAGGATTAGGGTTGTAGGAGAGCTTAGGAGTATGCCTAGTAAGTGGTTATGTGAGGTCATTGGAATTTAAAATTCCCAAATAATAGGTAAGTGGGATTAGGATGGGATAATGGGGATATATGATAGATTAATTAGATAAATGGACTACGAAGGGGGGATCAATTAGTAGAATAAATTAGATTAAATAGAATTAGTGTTGACTAATAGGAATATTAGTGAAAATAATGTAGGAAAGTTAATTTAGGTGCATGCATTTCCAAATTAGATCATGTATGGAATGGAGTCATGGAAGTTGAAGGGTCATTACATGAGCTTGCCACATGTGCCATATGCCCCCATAGGTTGCACAACTTACAAAACTCCTTTTCTTTCAACTATTTTCTTGATTTTACTTAAAACCTAAAAAATTTTAGTGATTAATAACAAGGATTGATAGGGTATTATAAATTATATGTTTAAAGTAAGTTTAGAACATCTGGACACCTTGGAAAACCATACCACCTTCATTTATGACCCAAATATGACCCTTAGGTGACATAGAATGACTTAGGACCGAATGTGACCATGACCAAATCTAATATCATATTAAGTAACATAAAATTGACCATGAAACACCTTATATCATGCTAACATACCCCTATATCAAGTTTTGGACTATAAGGGGTTGGCATATTTTAACTTTTGGTCAAAATAGTCAATAGTTACAAGCTTTTATTTTGGCATGTGGCTCACATACTATCCTTAGCATATTTCTATGACATATTTGACTCTTTAAATTCATATTTAATCTTGGTGAAAATGATAATTATATCTTAAATATCTTTATAATGTTATCTCTATCATCAGAAGATGTAGCTTCATATTTAAGCTTGTTTGATCCAAAGGAATGCAATGAAGACAAGTCTATCCGTTCATCCAAGGTTTAGTTTTGTTTCAAGACTAAGAAAACAATATTTTCAACCTAATGTATGTATTTTAGAATATTATAAAATATATTTCCAATGTTATAGACCATATTCAATTGATTATATATCTATTAGGTCTTCATAGCTTACTAGTAAGAGGTTTGGAGAGGGTTATAGCTATTCATGCTATCAAAGATATATATAAACTTGAGAACTTTATAGGAACCTTGTACATGTTTTATTACTTTAAAATTTATGTTTTAGGTATCTTAGGTCTTTTTTTTCTTCATAAGCATGTTCAACTTGAGATAAGCTTACAAATTTGATAGAGGCCTATATGCTTCTTTAAAGGTTCTTAACAACCTAAAACTAATGGAATGCCTATACATAATCCCTTAAACTATGCCTAAATCTATTGGAATAGGATTTTAAATTAATTTAAGAGTATTTTAAGGATGCCATTATATTTATATATGGGTGTCATGAATTTTTTTGTTGTCATTGATGGCCTTAAGAAGGTCTACAGCTTCATATTTTAATGCAAGTAAGGAAAAATATGCATCTAAACATATTATTTTAT
>JARHVA010000006.1:13775000-13837132 GCA_037957365.1 Torreya grandis
TCTATCTAGATCAATGGGGATACCATTATTGGTGATGATGTGTTCTAATAATTTACATTTTATGACATAAAATATTCTCTTCTTAGGGTTGATCGACATGCCAAACTTTTTTCATCTTTCAAAGTTTGACAATAAATGGCTTATATGATTACTTCTTTTCTTTGAGAAAATAGTGAGGTCATTCATATCAATGATTATGCATTTACCTATAAGTCATTGAAATTCATTATCCATAGCTTGTTGAAAGGTATATCCTATGTTAATTATGACAAAATGCATCCTTTTATATGTATAAGTACCCCACTTTGTAGTAAATGTATTCTTTATTTTATCCTCAAATTCTACCAACCCCTAGTTCTAATCTGAGAACCCATCTAAGAAAGACATCATTCCAAAACCACTTAATACCTAGATTACCTCATATATAAAAGGTAGAGGATATTTATCCTTCTCTAAATATTTGTTTAGATTCTTAAAAGTGACACACAATCTAATTTCACATTATGTTTTCTAATTGGTACCATAGTCACAACACAGGTTGAATGTCTGATGGGGAACACAATTCTAACACTTAAAAAAATTTGTACTTCCTTATAGATAATGGGTTCTAAGATTGGATTAACTAGCCTTTGCCTTTTTTTGAATGGATTATGGTCCTATTTTAGTTGGATTGTATGTGTGATAACTCTCAATTTAAAAACCTTTAAGATCTCATAAGTCCATGTAATAAAATCCTTATATTGAATGAGAAGATATCTTACCTTTTGATTTTCTTATTGAGTGTAGTTGAGACCAATGCTGACATATTGTGGACCATTCTCATCCCATAAATTTTCTATATTGAACTTAGATTCTTTAACTTTGTGTTGTATTTAATCTTGGGCTTGAGGATCATATCAAATTTTCTTTCTAAGGAAACCATTCCTAAAGGTAGACAATTTTAATTAGGTTTGACAACCTCTTCTTCTCCCAATTCATCTTAGCCTTGATAGCCAAAATCTTTATCATCAATGATTTGAGATTTAAACTATCCTAAACTATTCAATATTTTTAAAATATACTATTCATCTTCAAGCACCTAGAAATTATCCACATTATTAAGAACTAATGGGTAAGGCATGAGCTCTACATAAAATTTATATAACTTGGATTCCTATAATGGTGCCAAATCGGTAATTGAATCAACTAATGAACTAGTTTATTGGTTTAATTATCTAGGAAATACCACTAGATTAAATGCTTCAAGTGATTCATTTAAATATCAAGCCATATGTTTTTACCTTTTGAGATATGACAACTTATACTGGTACTTGTTTCTAACATAATTAATCACCAAATTTGAATCTCCAATAATCAGAAGTTTCTTGGCATTATTCTTGAGTGTAAATTATAGTTCCAATATGAGTGTTTCATACTCTAATCTATTATTCATTCAAGGTAATTGAAATATATATACTGATAGGTACTTCATACCCCATGGGTCAATTAGTTCAACACCAACACTTCATCCTTATAGATCTTTTACCATCAAGATGACAAGTCCATAATTGTAAAGGTCCATGAAATTTTGACTCGTGTATTTCATACATCATGATAAAGGTGTAGATACCTTATTAGGATATTTATAACTAACCTCTTCATTTTTGGAGTTTTATTTCATGATGGGATGATTCATCATAGGCTTATAATCAATTTTAATTTGATTTAAAATTCCTCTTTATGGTAGATATATGTGGGAAATTCTATCACCACATATTCATTTAGTGTTATTGATCAATCCATTATTAGTAGCAATCCATATCATTTTAGGATATCTACCATGAGTAAGTATATAGTCATCTATATGCATGGTTTAGATACAACTTGAATTCATACATTGTTCAATTATCCAACCATAGGTAATATTATATTCTCCAAGTGATAAACCATCCTCTTGGATGGGCTTGAAGTCAACCCAAGCTTTTGACATATGGACATTGGCATTATAGTAGATGAAGCTCCAAAATAAACTAAGTAATTATTTATATTCTTAAAAAAAGTCTAATAGTCAACAATAATGGAGGCACCACTATTTTACATTTATATATAACATTTTTATGAGTGGATTTTGGCTTATCTATAATAGGTTTCCATGTAATAGACTTCCACAAGAGTTCCTTTTATTATATAATATGGGCCAACTCATGAAGAGTTATGTTCTCTTTTATTTTTTTCATGTCCTCCATGATGTTGTATTATCCTTTGTACTAAAATTATACATTCATGCGATATGCATGCCCTTTTTGGGGAGGTGGATTGTTATTAACCTTCAGATCTGAAGGGATAGTTGTGTTATTTGGAGGAATAGACATCATGAATGTTTGTTTGTTCCTCAAAGTTTAATTACCTATATATAATTATTGGAAAGTGTACATCTAATTTGAATTATCATTTGGTTTTTTCTCATATTCACTTGGGAAAAGAGACTCATAAGTTTAAAATACCACATATTTTCTTGAGGAACTTATAACATGGGGTAGTTCTAGTAGAATAATCATTAAATCCTACCTCACCATTTCTCTTTATAATATTTCAAATGATGCATAAAATTCCACACAATCAAGATCACCATCTTGTGATGTGTTGTTAACTATGCACAAATTGGGCAATGTTATCTCTATTATGTTGATCTTGGGAAACTTATTAGCTTGTTATTGTTCTATATTATTTGTAGGCTTGTTGAAAGACCTATTATATCTAGAAAACCTAAAATCCTAATTATTATTCTATCTTATAGCATTACCCATTTTATTTTTCATTTTTATAAAGTCATTACTTAACTTTTGAACCATTATTTATATATAATATAATTATTCCTTGGTAGAATCTATGATTTGAACGATTGTTGTGTTGGGTAAGATTGAATATTAACTTAATTGATAACTATTCATTCGTGCATGATTGTTCATGAAACCATGATTTTAATTTGTTATTAATTTCATCATAGGAAGCAATGAATACAACTAATTTTGATTAAATGTAGGAACATTTTGATTTACCTGAGGCATTGGATTCAGAGTTAGGAAAATAATATTAAGGCTAGGAACTCTTGGTATGTGACGATTGAGCTATCTATCGATGTTGATTACTTCTTCATAAGCCAAAGCTACAGTATTAGCAATAGTAAATATGCAAAAATACTACAATGATTATATCCAAGTCATTCTTATACATTTATAGTACTAAAGCCTCTTGTGGATTATATATATCACTCACTGAGGTGTACATCTTCTAAAACCTTGCATTAAAAGCATGAATTGGCTCATTGGGATCTCTCTTCATACTAGTGAATTTTTGGTACACAAGACTTAGGTTGGTAACTGTTAACACTCCAAACTACACCTCAGGAGGAGTTTGTTTAGACTTCTCCAAGTTTGGGTAACATGGGATTAGTATAAAGGTTGTGGGTGATGTATAGGAGGATCAAACCTCTAGTTTATGGGGTTATCTCCCCTAGTGTATCAATTTGAGCTCACTTTATAAGACCCACTAATTTTTTGGGTTGAAAATAGATAATGAAATGCATAAAAGAAACTTAACATAATGAGGTGATGCACCAATATTGACTTATCCACTCTATTTGATCATTAATCAACACTTTATGAATCAATTAAAGATTAATGATAAAAACAAGATTTATAATGAGATTATAAGCATAAGTATTTCATGTGAAGGATATGGTGTATGTCTATAACTTAAAGTTAATGTATAATAGGCCTATTCGAGACATTATCAACTAGATTTATCTTCATACACAACTACCAACACTTTAGCACATCACATGACCTTCATAAGATATAATTATAGAAATTATGTGAGGGAAATCACCTGCAGAAGAGGATGAAACTTCACACTTCTACAAATCAAAAAACCATAACACATTAAGCTAGCAAAAAAATCTACAAATAGTCATTATTTATTTATGCACAAGGACTATAAGATACAAATCCCAAGAGCTTTAATTTATAAAATAAATGAACAAGAGGGGGAGTAATATGTGGTGTTTAAATGGAATGAAGAGGTTATAATGGTCACCATTCATTTAAATCATAGTTTTAATCATTATCCATACTTCTCAATGAATTGATTTGGTGATGAATGGCCTTCAATGAGAATTTTTTGGAATTGAAGTCTATTTTTGGTCAATTTTGACCTCATACATAGGAAGGACATGTGAACCTATTGAATTCCATCTTCTCATGACATTTACAAAGCATCAAAGTGTATCCACCTCCTTCTTGCATGTTAACATGATTTAGAAAATTACCCTGCCTTCATGGTGGATAGGAAATGGGCTTGATCACCTCATTAGGTAGTTATATAAGTTTCATGACCATGAATTTACTCCATATTTTTAATATCCCCTATCCAATAGGGAATATAGAAAAACAAAAGCTCTGATACCACTATAATATCCCCTTCAAATAGGGAATATATATAGACAAAAGCTCTGAATTGCTTTTCTGATTATTCTAAAATTTTGTATGAAATAAGAACAAATTGTGATTTTTGAAAAATATATTCAAATAAATAAATCAACCAAAATATAATCTCTCAATAGAAAATCAAATATCTTATCACTTGTTCAGATGATTACAATTATAGTCTTCTCTCATGCATATAAAATAATATTAAAATACGGTCTTAAAAACCTGATTATCTTCCAACAATATAAAAAATAACCTAAATCTATGTGTCTCGGCTTGTTGTGTCAAAAACACAGTCACCGACGTCGGTTATACTGCCATCGTCAGTCGACTGGGGTCGTTAATCTGTCGATGTCGATGATGGGTCAGCCGATGTCGATTGCTATGGATCTCTGCCCGCTGATGTCAGTCTCTATGTGAATTTGTACAGATCTATACAGACTTCATACGGCTGCCAATTAAGCACACTCTATCTATTTCCACTCATGATCTAAAGATATATGGCTCTAATATAGAAAAAGCTTTATATGTATAATTTATTGAATCAAACTTAATAAAATAAATACCTAGAATACTGTGATAACTTCTGTGTGAAGTTATCTCTCAAACCTGTAAACCTCTATTATAACTTCTATATGAAGCTATCTCTCAATTTGGTAATAAATCAACTGATATCTCATAGCCTCTGAATCGCACACAATGAAGAGTGGACGTTCTTCACTACAAATGGAATCCTGGAACCCTTGGCTCAATCTTCACAGAAGAATTCTTCAATATCAAAATCAATAATCAATCATATTCAATAATGGCCTCCATGAGAAACCCTTATACCCTCAAAAAGATGTGCTTTCCCTAATTAGGGTTTTCTTAAATTAGAATTAGGGTTTCTAAATTAAAATTAGACCAAATAATTAATATTTGATTAAATCAATCAAATATTAATATCTCCCTTGATATATGTCAGATCCTTAAACCGACTGAAGCTGGTGAATCAGGGAGTGATTCTGCACATGGCCATACCAAAATAAGGGTGCTCTACTACATGTCAAATATCCCTAAAAAGTAGGAGCTCAGGCAAACATGTCTGAAAGAGCCCAAATGAAATCCAATTATAGGAATTCTGCTAATTGAATCCAAGCCAAGCTCTGTCATGACCCTCTATCCATCCTATCAGCCTATGAAGGTCGCATAATAGGCTAACCATCAAGTCTAAAGATGTCACCTAAAAAGGGAACATGACAATCTGCCCCTCCTGAAATTGCTTGTCCCCAAGCAATCTCAGAACAACAAACCCATCAATCCACCTGGATCCCAAATGTAGTCATGATCTATACTGATGACAATCAACACAAGCTCCTATAATATCCTCAAAAATATAACCAAGAGAAATATAAAATCAAATGGGCGAATGCAACTCAACCTATCTCTAAAATCACAACTACCTTGGATGTGTCAATACTACAGGCTATGTAATTTGCAACTATCAATTCCATCTACAAAAGATGGTGCCAATCCATCCCATAATTGATCCCTATGTAAAGGTGGCATGACCAATTGTACCAAACTGTCATTGGTGTAAGAAGAATCAATCTAGAGACTTGACTCCACTAGTATGCCAAACTCATCAGGACTAGGTACTCCCAAATCCTAAACATGTGTGTTAGCTCCAACAACATGTTCCTCAGCTACAACTGTAGGATGTACTCACCAACAATACTTAATGTACTAACCTCTGAGTATACCTCCACACTCTGAATACCAGCATCAGACTCATCCTCATCTAACTCTGAAGAAGCTGCTGTTGAAACTATCTCATCATCACAATCTCTAGCTCCCTCATCCTCTGCAACTAACTGAGAGTCCAAATCCTCATGACTAAGCTCATCCACATGTCTCTCAGAATCCTGGTGAGCCACCTTCATTGCCTCTACCTTAGGCTTTGAAGCCTCTACCTCTGACTCCTCAAAACTATCATGCTGTTCGAAATCTTCTGATTTTGAATCCTCATAATACTCCCATATTACATGATATGCCTTGCCCTTAGGCCTCAAATGACAATTGTGATTGGCATCATATGGATCTTTGTAGTATAAGCAAAGCTTTCTCCTATTAACAGTAGCACACTTGTTATCTCCTATCTCATAAGAATCATGGGACATGCTGCTATCTTGTCTAACTGATCTATAGTACTCCCTCCTTAGCTTAACAAAGCAATCAAAAGACACCCTCTTTCAAGCCTTAGGTGATAATAACTCCCACTCATCATTTGTTTTCATATACCATGTGGATTTGTCTTTGAATGTAGGGTATGAAAGAATTGCATTCATCCTCCTCTGGGTTTCATCCAACTAGTTCAAACTTTGTTTCAGCTTGTTCATATCATTGTCCCACTATTTCTAAGTACTTGAAGACATCATGGATACTTCATTGATTCAATCTACCCAAACTACCCAACAGGATGGCAGAACATTAGCTCTGATACCACTGTAATATCCCCTTCAAATAGGGAATATAGAAACACATAGAGCTCTGATACCACTGTAATATCCCTTTGGATACCAAAATAAAGCTTTGATACCACTGTAATATCCCCTTCAAATAGGGAATATAGAAACACATAAAGCTCTGATACCACTGTAATATCCCCTATCCAATGGGGAATATAGAAAAACAAAAGCTCTAATACCACTGTAATATCCCCTTCAAATAGGGAATATATATAGACAAAAGCTCTGAATTGATTTTCTGATTATTCTAAAATTTTGTATGAAATAAGAATAAATTGTGATTTTTGCAAAATATCTTCAAATAAATAAATCAACCACAATATAATCTCTCAATAGCAAATCAAAGATCTTCTCACTTATTCAAATGATTATAATTACAGTCTTCTCTCATGCATATAAAATAATATTAAAATACGGTCTTAAAAACCTGATTATCTTCCAACAATCTAAAAAATACCCTGAATCTATGCATCTCAGCCTGCTGTGTCAAAAACATAGTCATCGACGTTAGTTATACTGCTATCGTCAGTTGACTGGGGTCGTTAACCTGTCGACATTGGTGATGGGTCAGCCGATGTCAGTCATTGTGGATCTTTGCCCGCTGATGTCAGTCTCTATGTGAATCTATACGGATCTATACAGACTTCGTATGGCTGCCAATTAAGCACACCCTATTTGTTTCAACTCGTGATCTGAAGATATATGGCTCTAATATATAAAAAGCTTTATCTGTATAATTTATTAAATCAAACTTAATAAAATAAATACCTAGAATACTGTGATAACTTCTGTGTGAGGTTATCTCTCAAACCTATAAACCTCTATGATAAATTTTGTATGAAGCTATCTCTCAATTTGGCAATAGATCAGCTGATATCTCACAGCCTTTGAATCGCACACAATGAAGAGTGGACGTTCTTCACTGCAAATGGAATCCTAGAACCCTTGGCTCAATCTTCACAAAAGAATTCTTCAATATCAAAATCAATAATCAATCATATTCAATAATGGCCTCCATGAGAAACCCTTATACCCTCAAAAAGATGTGCTTTCCCTAATTAGGGTTTTCTTAAATTAGAATTAGGGTTTCTAAATTAAAATTAGACCAAATAATTAATATTTGATTAAATCAATCAAATATTAATATCTCCCTTAATATATGTCAGATCCTCGAACCGACTGAAGTTGGTGAATCAGGGAGTGATTATGCACATGGCCATACCAAAATAAGGGTGCTCTGTTGTAGTTCAAATATCCCTAAAAAGTAAGAGCTCAAGCAAATGTATCTGAAAGAGCTCGAATGAAAGCTAATTGTAGGAATTTTGCTAATCGAAGCCAAGCCAAGCTCCATCATAACCCTTTATCCATCCTATCAGCCTACAAAGGTTGCATAATAGGCTAACCATCAAGTCTGAAGATGTCACCTGAAAAGGGGACATGACAATATTATCCTTCTACAACCATGAACATCCTCTTTGTTGATGAAGTAGGCCTATTAGACAATTAGCCTAGTCTCTTGACTACTCATTGCTTGGGTGGATATGGTGATTGAATGGAAAATCCAATATGAGTGAGCCTATTTAAATAATTAATAACATACTATATCATGATATATGCCTCCCAAGTAATCTCACACCTAAAACTCTACCTTACTTAGATGACTAGGTCACCTCCCTTAAGCACATCAAGATCACCTATTTAGCATTGACCTAAATGAGTATTTATGGGAAACATTTGAGTGTTTCATGATTTTATAAGGTGAAATATATCTCACAATACCTTATTTCATTATTTTAAACCTTTTATTAAGTCTTACACCTTGGATTTATCCTTAAACTTTGCCAAAATAGTGTTTCTTGGAGGTCTGTACAACTATCCATATAGACCAATGCCATTGATAGGATATCCTAAAAGTGCACTATGAGATACAAGTGTTTTCCATTCCATACCAATGAATTTGGATGAAAATTATTTAATATATTCTCTATTGGGTCACTATGAGGGTTCTAAGGAGGTTTAAGGGGGTTTGGGTTCTTAGCAATGGTTGATAAAGTTTATGACCCTAACCTAAGATATAATGCCACTATTTTCCTCTAGACAAGGCACCTCAACTCTCCCAAAATTATCATATCCAAATTAAAATTTTATTTATATTTATGATCTCATCAAGTTGCTATTTGAGTGATAATTATACATTATGTGTACCCACAAGGTATTTTTAGGGCACAGTGACCAATTGCGGTTCTTACTATACAAAAAAATGTTGATTAAACATCTAAAAATCCTTGAAAAACATATCCATGATGGTTTAAAGTTTTATCTAACTCCATTTTATCATCTATTTTATCCTTCAATTATCATTTCCTTGAGGAAGGTATTAGGCCAATAGGCCTAAAGTTAGAGTTGTTACTTCTTGACTCTAAACTAGAGATATGAAGCACATAAAACCCTTTATGGTATGTAATGCATCCATTAGGACATGTAGCTTATTTTTTATATCTTTATTAATCCACTTACCTCTTATTTATGTGCACATGGTCCTCCACATAGGCACTAGGCATGCCTGCAAGTGACTATTAGACATGGATGACATTGTAGGTTGACATTAGTTAATTATTTGAGACCTATGGATCCATCTCCCTCATTAAAAATATATATGACGTGTAGACCTCTTTCAATATCTTGTATATAGGCTTGGAGTATCTTTTTTAAATTTTATCCATACACTAAAAACTTTACAAGTGTCAACCAATATACTATTTGGGTTCCCATATGACCTGGGTAGACCATCAAGACTATTTCAAGGTTTAATTTCCTCATTTGGTAGTGTTAGAGGGTATAATCTACTCATCAGGTCTTAATCAAGGTTTAGAGAGGGTTTTGTTGGCCTACCATCTTAACAATGGTTAATAAAGTACATTCCCTAAAACCAAAACCTTTTACCATGGATATATCTCCCATAGACCCCTTTAAATCCCTAGAATAGCTATTGGTCCCATGCATACTATACAGTGAGATATGAATGAAAAATGGTGGACTTTAAGCTCTTTACAAGCATTCTAGGAGGGTTAATAGTCTTAGTGATTATTCATAAAGTTAAGATATTGAATCACACTATGTAATATATTTATATTGAGTGCATAGGGGTCCCTACTCCCTTAAGATAACTAGTTTTGAGTCCTCTTGCATGTAACATATGAGCATTAGAAATGGCAACTTGACCTGGTAGACTAGGGTAGTGTAGTTTCAGATAGGTATTAAGACCAAAATTTCCACTTCCTTGCCTTCATATACTTATAATAACCTCCTTAGGGCTTATAACATCATTATATACCTCTTCATGACATTGGGCCTAGCATGTGGGTTAAAATTTTTCACCAAGATGAAGATGGGTCTTGAGGGTCAAGGATGGATCTAGGCCTTACAAGCCTAAGCTGACCTTCAAGACCTTAATTAATATTTAGGTGTGTTTAATAACATAAATTTCACCATATCATTGATTTAAATATTTTTCCACCCTTTAAATTTGACCTCATCTACCCAGACCACCATCTCAACCTCTCTCTCTCTCTTAGGTCTACCTTAACCATTACTCTTTAGTGTAAGTGCTTGAAATAGTTGGTATTAGAGACCTGAATAGTCTCTTTTGGATTTATTTAGTGATATAATTGGGGCTTATATATCATATTATTAATCTATGACCATAGACTTTGAGTATTTTTCTCCCTAACTCTACTATCAGGGCTTACTTACATAGTCAAGTACATAGACCTATGTGTCTTGAGTGCTTAACTTAGACTAGATAGGTTTAAATTTTGACCATACTCATAGGATATTAAGGAGGATTATTTATATTAAAATAGGATAATGTGAACATATATTCATGTGCCATTTACATTAATTAGTCATTATTATTGGCTAGGCAAATTTGAATGCATATAGGCCACTTCTCATGTCTGAGTAAGCTTACTTTGTCATCTTTTAAAGTTATTTTGATTATTAAGGCCATAAATTATATACCCTACCTATTTTCATGATTTCTCTCCTTCATTTCATACTACATATCATATTCAAATATTGGGATAGATTTTCTATAGCCCTATAGGTAGTGATATAGGTATGTTGACTCTTAGAAGGTCCTTAATCAAGCTCCCGAGAAAGAAGAGTGCCTCCATGTTATAATTGAGACCCCATTTGCCTTCCTTGAATCCAAATCACACCCCTTTAAGATAACCATATTCAAAATATATTACCCTTACTTTCATTTTGAGACTCAACTATATATGATGATTTTCAAACCCTTTGAAGGCTAGTTCTAAGTTGGCCTCATGTATTTGGTTGTAGCTTGTCAATAGACTCCATAGTTGAATAGACCATTTTATCACATTTTTAGTGGATTATCATGGTTTTACACAACATTTTTCCTTATTATAATTTCTTAATATTAGGTATAAGGGTTCGAACATGTAGTTGATAATCATAGGGCTTTGTGGAATTTTAACTTGGAACTTAGAGCCTATTATGAGGTGGATTGCTTGGTGAGACCATCAAATAGCAGAGGTTCCTTGAGAATATAGTATTTACTAGTGATTCATGATCAATATGACTTATGAATGACATATTCATCCCTACTCACATACCTAATAGGGAAAGACATTTGGAGTCCATCAATCAGACATATGGAGTGAAAAATTGAAACCTATGATTCTACAAAAGCCTTAAACTCTGCTAAACAAGTGTATGAAGGTGTTGGGAAGATATTTGATGGTTTATTTCATATGAGTGCCATAATGAAGCCTAGTTATTGTGATAAATGGAATATTATACATGAATACAACTCTTTTTTACTCCATAGTGTCTTAATGACCTCTAATAACCATTATCATGTAATACTTTTTCCATGTTTATATTAAAGATCAGCTACCAATCATCCTCATTTGAAGGTAGCATTATGGTAGAGCTTATGGTCCATATAACCACTATAATTTTAATAAAGAGGAAATTATATTTGAACAAATTCAATAAACCATCATCAAACCTCAAAGCATTGTTCATTCTTAGATATGTACATTGGATGCTCTTCCTCATCAAGAAAACATTTTTTTAGTCTATAACTTGTGATATATTGGGTTTTTCTTGCTCCCATAGGCTCACACATGTGAACCGAGGGTGGATAATGAAATGTAAGGACCCTGATGAATTTTATAAAACATGTATAATCATTAGTTTCATCAAGTAGTCTAAAAGTACATTTAAACCATTCATTCTTGACACTATGTGGGTGTAGAATATTATTCAGACTACCTTAAGTTCTTAAACTTTTTTATAAAATAATAGATAATTATTCTACAAACCAATGCCAAGGGTCAAAAGGTTTCTAGACCCCTTCCTATGGCCAAGAGCTCAGGTTGTCATTTTCTCTCTCCTATCCATACCAAAGAGGACGATGGGAAGGAGGGTAAAATTTTGATGTTTCTTGGATTGAAACTTTATATTTTCTCACTTGATGCCTATATTGAATCCCCTTTGCATATCCTTGACTCTTTTTTACCATGTTTGTACTGTATAAATCTATACTTGCTTGAAAACTCTTATAAAACACTAATTTCTTGTATTTTCTTAGGTTTTTAGATCTTGAAACATTATTGGTGGGAAGGAGGAGGGAGAATAAGGGTCAAAATGTATTTCAAAACATGAAATATGTATTGTGAAGTGGAATAGACATTATCTCCCACATGTGGTCTATTTTAGTGGATAAATAAAACCCTTTGACTTGTGAAAAGACACCCTTGGCATATGAAATGGTTTGATCATGGAATTATGGTAATAATGGAGGCCTTTGAAGGCATTATTGATGGTTTTAGTGATGTTTTAAGGTCAATATATCATTATACTATGGTTAAACACCACTTTGAAGGTAATACATATGATTTCAAGTAAAGGCTCAAATGGAGACTAGCTCAATATTTATCAACAAACCTTAAAACATGTTAAAGACCTAAATTAGGTTACCATATCTACTTATAACACCCTTAACCCATCTAATCTCACCATATTTTTTAGGATTCCAACATATATAGTTGGATTCATGATGTGTCATTAGATGCAACATGGATCACCTTCATTATGAGTAAATTTAGACCAATAGGACACTCCAAGGCATGTTATAGATATTTATACATGATTAATCACAAGGAGATCACTTGACACAAGCTCAAATAGGATGATCAAATGGCCACCATGGTTTTCCTTGACATGATAAAACACTTGAATTTGATGCCTTGATATGATAACCAATGATCTTCCTTTAGTCTGCCTTAATAATTTAATAGGTATGAGAAAGGTGACCATAGGGAAAATTGAGTTCCCAAAACCTAGGTTGACTTATTTATATGCCCAAGTGAATAAATAATTCAATATTATTGGTGACTCTAAAGTCTTGACCTGTATGATGGTCAAGAGGACTTAGGATCTATCAAGTATCACTCATGCTTAGATTAAAAATCTTTGACTAAACTAATACCTCATGACTAAAACCTTGAATATCTCAAGGCAATGGAAGCAAGGAAAACATGAGAACTAGGGTCCTCAAATGTTATTAGATAATAGGGGAGTTGAGACTTTCATTGATGTTGAAAAGGATAGAGAGGATATTGGAGATAATCAAAAGGAAGTGAAGTAGGGAAGCAAACATGAATAAAACTCAAGTGCAATAGAGAAGGATAAGGAGATTAAATTATCCTATATACACTCACTAGGATAAATGGGAGACTTATCTAAATCAAAGGGATCAAAATATGGCTTTTAATAATTTGGTTACCTTGCTCAAAGGCAAGGAGAGCTCAAAAAAAACTATGTAAGATATTGACCTTCAAAATGCTATCATGTAGTGGTTTATGCATGATATCATAGAGATAAAGGTAAAGGTAAATGTTCTATATAAGGAAATTTCAAGGATGATCATATTGGTAAGGGAATAAGACAATCATATTCAAGGTCTAACTTTCAGGGTGGAGATATTAGAACAAGTTAATGAAACTCTTCATAATGAAACTCTTCATAATAAAACTAGTTTTTTAATAAATTATAGTAAATTAGAAATATATGAAGGAATTTAAAACATTGAAAACTTGTAAGCTCACTTCAAAGAGCTTTTTGAGCCCAGTGTTACAGGGAAAGGAAAGGGCAACAAGGGATAGAGAAGTGGATCTTAGTACAATGTGAATCATGAATTTTTTTGCTCCAAATAGATATGAATCTTAAGAAGATGAAAGCATGCTGGAAGGATGTGTCTAGAAGTTTATATTTAGACTAGTTATTTAGTTTTTATGTGGATATTTTTGGGTTATTTTTAGATATTTTTGGATAGGGTTGGTCCTATTTTTTTGTTGGTCTTAGTTATATTGTTGTTATTTTTATGTTTGTACTTATCCTAAGGTCTAAGGACTAGAGTTCAAAAAAATCCCCCCTTTAGCCTGAATAAAAAAACAAGCTATACAAGACACATAATAAGACATAAGAAACATAACAAAGGCACCCAATAGAAATAAACAAGAACACAACAAAAAAATCAACTAGAGAAGCATGTACTACATCACTTGGAAGAAGGAAACCTAAAATACTATGTATAAAGATGATTCTTTGAATCTTAGTAACAATACTTAAAGAAAACCCAATTAATAGGTATAGGGAGTTACTCACCACTAAAATTGGAAAATTTGAAGGCATTATTCTCTTTACAACTAGTAATAACATATGGTCTACTCTAAAGACTATCAAACTGTGAATGCTTACCTAGCTTGGCATGGTCTTCATCCCACTTGATTAAAATGTCACCTTATTAGAAGGTATTTAAATAAGATATATTATTAAATTATCTCTTTACTTGATCTTGATTTTACCACATGGCATGCATAACATCATCCCTTTTTTCTATCAAATCCCTCAATTCATTCATTCTCACCCCATTGCATCATTCTTAATGAGTTCAAGTTGGTATGTAAGTTTCAAGGCTAGTAGCTCAAGGGTTATGGAAAGCCTTACCTTTTTTACATAGATAAGAAGATATGGTGAATGGATAATAAACCTCTTGGGATTAATCATATCTTCCCATAAGTTTGTCCTTAGTTTGGTATCCCACTCTCTTTGGTTGTCCTCCATAGTTCTCTTTATGATCTTAATTAGATTCTTGTTGGTGGACTCTGCAAGTCCATTAACCTATGGGTATTAATTAGAGGAAGAATCAAGGTATACTACAAGGTTAATATCCCATTAAATCACTCTCTCACTACTAAATTCTAATGCATTGTATGATATGATGGTGGAGGGGACCCTAAATCTGGTCACTAGACTATCATAAAACTCTAAAATTGAGTTCTCATTTTCATCCTTAAGTGAATCTATCTCCAACCACATAGTAAAATAATCAATAGAATTAAAAAGCCACTTATTTCCTACATCATGTGGGGGATTAATCAACCTAAAAATTCTAGACCCCACTACATGAAGGGTTTCTCCACTTGAATATGCTTGAGAGGCAAGGTAGATAGTCTTTGCTTTCCTATGAACATAACACATTTTTAGAACCTCCAAACCCAATCATGAGACACCTTGAAAAAAATTGGAAAAATATCCTAATATTATCATCCTTGTTATTATGGTCTTGGATTTAAAGTGCCCTCTTATAGGTCCATCATGAAACTAGTCTAAGAACTTGTCAACTTGGCTAGTTTCTACACAGCTCAAGAGTATGTCATCAAGGTATTTTTTGAAAATTAACCATTATATAAAAACATAAGGAATGTATTTAAGTTTTAAGTACCTTATTGATAGTCCTATTTAGTCTTATATAACATTGTCCTATCTAGAGGAACCTCACCATGTCTTGGTTCTAGCTAGAAAGAGATGTAAGTGCAGTTGTTTGTTGGTCACTTTACATTGCCAAAACCAATTATTTGTCCTATTTCCCATATAATTAAATATTTTAACATAGTACCCTACCCTTAATCAACTTGGTGACCTTCATTTCTATGTCATATTCCATGAATTTGGTCACCCAACTAGCTCAATATCTATCAAGGATGAAATCCTTGATACTAGGGTGAATCACTATGAGAAAGATTTTGTTATTAGATACCATGTGTATGAAATTATTAAGATATCTCATGATAAAAATTACATGTTTTTCAACAAAATTATACCTCTCTTCATACCCCTCCAATAATTAGCTAAATAAGGCTATGGGATGATTAAGGCCCTCACTATTTTGCTGCATAAGCATGGTAGAAGTAGTGTCATTTGTAGATAAGGCATACAAGAAGAGTTTCCTTGAAAAATAATGGTTGATGAGGGTGGGATCTTGGGTAATGTCCTAATTGATGGATTCAATCTAATTTTCCCTTTCTTAGTATATGAAAACTCTTTGTGTTTCTTGAGCATGTGGGTTAGAGGCCTTACTAATTATGTAAATCCAAGTAAGAACCTTTTGATAAAGTTTATTTTTCCTAAAAAACTCTATAATACTTTCTTATTTTGTGTAGTGACAAGGCAAGGATTACACTTATCCTCTCAAGGTCTATAGATAGGCCTTATTTTGACATAACATGTCCTATAAGTCTACCCTTATGGACTATTGATGAGGCCAAGATATGCCCAATAAATGTATAATAAATGACTTCATCTTACTCTCTCTTTCTATTAAGTTTGATTGCATTTTGTAACTTTTATTTTGATCTGAGATGAGTTAGGATGTGATTATCCATCTTTTGTTGATTGTGATTCAAACATTTTAAAAGACCTATAATTCCTAACAAGTGTGTTGGAAAATTCTAGTTTTAAAATAAAATAGGTCATCATCCGGCTAAAGAACAAATATGAAGTGTATTGCATGTTTTTGGAAGCATTGGACTCAATTCAGATTAGTTCTGAAACCTACAGAATCTATTCCAAAATCATCACAGTTAGTTCCAAAACCTACAAAATCTATTCCAAAACCATCACAGTTAGTTCCAAAACTCCACCATACTATTTTAAGTTGTCACATTTTTGGAATTAGCTCCGTAACTCTATATGTAGCTTTGGTACTCCTACAAATAAGCTTTGAAACTTTTGTGGCTAGATATGGAACTGATGAGGATCTATTCCAAACAGTCGGTGATCTGTCAGATCAATGATCCCATTAAATCAGGAACAGATTCCTAATTTTTTGAACTTGTAGAATCAATACATTTATCACATATCTAGACAACCAGCCATATCTTGATTTAGCATCTATTTTGGGCACGATTCAGTTCCATCGTATCTATGAAATAGTTACAGCCATCAAAGCATCTATATATACAGACTTGGGAATTTAGTAAAGGAGATAGATATCGAATATAAAAGATAGAGAAAATCATTGAAGAATAGAGAGATAAAAGATAGATTAGTACATTTGTAATATAGAACATTTTAATCAATAAAATAGCCATTTCTATTTTGAAAGCAAATTAAATTGTTCAAATCTTATTGTAAGCAAAGCAAGGGCCCACTCCTCCAAAGAACCAGGATCTTCATTTTTATCGGTATTTATATTTATATTCATAAAAGTAAATAGGTAACTCTGTTAAATTTATAAATGCTTCCAACTCTTTAAAGTTAAGATTTGTTTTAAATTTGTTCTTGCAGGTGTTTTAGATTAAATTTTCATTTCTGCAACATGTGTTTATTTCCAGCAATCTATTTCATTTCTACAACTTGTGTTTGTTTCCAACAATCTATTTCATTTTTGCAATGTGTGTTTGTTTCTAGCAATCTATTTCATTTTTTCAATGTGTGTTTATTTCTAGAAATCTATTTTATTTCTTTAACATGTGTTTATTTCTAGCAGATTTGCATAGTTTGATTCCAATAAGGTTTTAACCAAGAAATCTTTAAGACATTAAAAACCCCCCAAAACAAAAAAAATATACAAATACCTCCATTCAATTACTAAATCACTATGATTCCTCTTGTTGCATATAGCTTTAGACACAACCCTAGTTAAATATGACATCAACAGAAAGTTGATTAAATGAAGGGGATGACAACACCCATCATTTTTGGCACCATTGTTGGGGAAGGCTAGTTGAAATTTTCTAATTAGGTGTCAACAAGAGCAACAATCATTCATTTAGTAATTAAAGAAAATTTCCCTAATTTATGAGTAGACCACAAGATTACAAGGGTAGATTTCTCCCCAAAATATCTGAATAAGAAATTCCATCATCCTCTAATTTAATAAAGGACGTTGAGCAAGAATTAGAGGCACCATTATCTCTTACAAGACAAGAAGCAAAATTGCCATCTTTGGAATTTTTGAATCAGTCACCAGAACCAAGTAAAACCTTAGGGATTATTTCTCAAGATCTATTGAGGAAAAGTTTTGATTCTCAATTAAGTAGTCAACCCTCTACTCATGAATTTTCACCATCCCCAAAATAGACCACATACCACATTGATTAGAGAAGGGATTAGAAAATACCAGAGAGATGGAATGAGAAGCTAGAAGAGAACTTGAGATAACCTTTACCTATCCCATTCATATTGAGGATGATGAAACCACTATGAAAAACATTTCACCTACACACTTTCCCACATTTGGAGGAATGTCATTTGAGGATCTTGACCAATTTCTGTTTGAGATTAAAGTACTATGTCAGAGTTATGATTATAAGATAGATAATCAAAAACTAAAGTTGTTTCCATCTACCCTGAAGGATGCAGCAATGAGGTGGTTTATGGGATTAACATCTAATTTTATTACCAATTGGGAACAAATGGAAACTATCTTCTTAGACAAATATCAAGATTATTGTAGAGGAAGAAATTGAAAGGAAGAATTTTTCAAAATCAAATAGGAAGAAGATGAAAATATGGAAGATTATTTGGATAGATTCCTCTTTGTGAGTAAAAGATGTGGATTTGTACCTCAAGAAGATTTAAATAAAACCATTTTTCTCAAAGTTCTGGATGATGAATCTAGGGAAACCCTTGATTTAATTGGCGGAGGAAACATTTCTCAATTAAGAATGGATGAAATCATAGAAATTTGTAAAAACTATTTAAGAACAAGGGGTGGACCTAGAAAAGGGAAATGGTTAAAAATTTAAATCTAGATATGAAAAAAATTGATGGATGAATTGGCAAAATTTAAAACAGACATATTATATTAATTAACCTCCACCATGGATGGATTGCACACTAAAGCAAATGCCCAACTTGAGCCATTAGCCATGTATTATCCTAGATGTAGGAAGAAGCATGCAATAAGGGAATGTCCTTTTGATAAAATGGAAGTATGTCTTGTCTATGAATCTAAAGAACATGATACTCATACTTGTTCTCTTCTTCCACTCATAAAAAATCAACTCAAACAAACCAATACATCATCCACCATAGAAGAATTAAATTTTGTTCAGAGACAACCTAACCAAGGATAGTTTATGCCAAGACTAGCTCCTAATCCCTGGATGATGCCATCAATAGCTCAAATAGTACCACAAAGTTGAGGACAGCCACCTTGGGCCCCTCAACCCACATGGCATCCTTAGGATTAGGTAAGTCAATCTTGGTATGCTCAAGGACATCAGCAACCTTGGGCTAGTCAAGGAAATCCTTATGCTTGGCCATAACTTAGATAGAGCCCTAGCAATTATGTGACCTCCAAATCCAAATTAGAACCAACAAGCCATAATGGGACCTCCAGCACAAAATCCATAGATTGAAAACATAATCCAAACCCAAATGCCAACACAACTAGTAGCAAACCCAAGAAACAAACAAACAACTCTTGTAGACGAAACATAACTAGAAAAATTAGTTGATTTACATACAATGGATTATAAAAACATTCAAACTAGATTTGGCAAAATAATTAGCAATCCACCTGTTATAATCACTAAGATGACAGAAGAAGTTAAAATCCCTAGCATAGTTACACCTAATGAAGATGACAAAGAAAAATATAAGGAACCAAAAAGAAATTCTACTGAGATTCTATTTCCAAAAAGACTTAAAGAAACCATATAACTTAAGGAATCTGAATTGGTGCAGAAACTAAGAAGATTGAATATTGAAATACCATTGTTACAAGCAATTAAGGATATTCTAGAGTTGAACAAGTTAATCAAATTGTTATGTTTTAAAAAACCTGGAAGAAAGAAGCATTACCCCAAGATTATTCAGGTAGATGAGAAACTTGCTAATTTATTAGTAGGAAAACTCTTACTACCTAAATATGGAGATCTCGAAAGCCCTGTTATTTCTATTTCTATAGGGAATAAGGATATACATAACATTTTGATTGATTTGGCCACAACTATCAATGTAATGATAGTGGACACTTTAAAAACATTACAATTAATAGGCATACAACCTACTAATACCATATTGTAGATGGTAGATCAATCTATAACAAAACTAGGAGTTATTGAAGATGTGGCAATAATGGTGGAATCATGGGAATATCGAGTTAACTTCCTTATATTGTAGCCAAAAGGTAAAACACTTGGTTATCCCATTATTTTGGGGTGACCATGGCTAGCTACAGTTGCTGCCTTAATTAATTGCAGGTCAAGTGGTATGACTATTTCAAATGGTAAGAATTCTAAGAAAATTTCATTATATCCATCTGCATGACCTTTTATTGATAATCAAGAAAAATTATGGGTTGATAATCCTGATATTAATGAACAAAATCTATCTTCTTTGGCTATGATAACATTGCAAGATCATGTATGAGAAATAGATGATATGGTTAATCCTTCATTAAATGAAAATCAATCATCATTAGAGCAGTCAGGACTAGTATCAGAACCATCATAGTTAGTTCCAAAACCATCACAGTTAGTTCCAAAACCACACCAATTCTCTGCAAGTGAATATAACTTCACTCTAGAGGAACACAATTTCTCTTGGGGAGAGGAAGGATCTGTAGCATCAGCTTTATAGATATCAGGAGATGGTGATAGTTTTTGGAAAATAGTAGTAATGAGGAGTTTAACCTACAACAAGATAAGTATCATAACTCTTCCTATTGTCCTTTGTCTAGCATTCTACCTCTAGGAACTTTCAGAGATGTTGTTACATATAATATATTGTTACCACATGCCTATCCACTAAACACCTTAATGAAACCCTTTCAATAAATTAGTTCATCATATCCCAGAACCAAACATGTTGAGATTCAACCAGGACAAATTTTGAATATTAATAGCTGGTTAAAGAATGATGAAGAAGTCAAACTATTTGATGTTCTGAAGGATTATACTAAAGTGTTTGCTTAGGACTATAGAGATGTGAAGGGAATTCATCCAAGTATCTGCACCCATCACATTTATACTAAAAATATTAGAATAGTTAGGCAACCTCAGAGAAGGATTAATCCAGCCTTAAGGGATATAGTCAAACAAGAAATTGAAAAAGTATTACAAGTAGGTTTTATCTACCCTATCTCAGATAGCCAGTGGGTGTCTCCTCTTGTAATTGTCCCTAAAAAGAATGGAAAATAGAGAATTTGTGTTGACTATAGGGAACTGAACAAAGCCACCCTAAGAGATTATTTTCCCTTACCAATCATAGATCAATTCTTAGACAACCTTTTATGTAAAAAATACTTTTCCTTAGATGGATTTAGTGGATACAATCAAATCAAAATTGCTACTGAGGATCAGGACAAAACTACATTTACTTGTCTATGGGGTACCTTTGCTTACAGGGTATTGCCATTTGGACTATGTAATGCTCTAGAAACCTTTCAAAGAGCTGTATTAGCAATTTTTACAAACCTAACAAATGACTCTATGGAGGTATACATGGATGACTTTACTATATATGGAGATACATTTGATGATGCCTTAAAATTTTTGGATAGAGTATCAACAAGATGTGAACAACATCACTTGTCTCTTAGTCATGAGAAATATTTGATGATGATTGATGAAGGGATCGTATTAGGGCACCATATTTCAAAAAGAGGAATTCAGGTTAACCAAAACAAAATCAAGATTATTTCAGACTTGCCTATTCCTCAAACTCCCATAGATATCAAATCATTCTTAGGACATGCTGGATACTATAGGCGTTTTATCATGGATTTTAGTAAAATTGTTGCCCCCATGTTTAAATTGCTTACCAAGGATTGTGAATTTCTTTGGGATGAATAGTGTCAACATGCTTTTAAAGAAATTAAAGAGAAATTAGTATCTACCCCAATATTGTAAGGACCTAATTGGGAGAAACCTTTTCACATCCAAACCGATGCCTCAAATACCTCAATTGGTGCAGTTTTGGGATAGAGAGATGAAGAAGGAAGAATGTATGCTATTTACTATCTCAGTAAAAATATTACTCCCATTGAAATAAATTACACTACCACTGAAAAATAATTTTTGGCTGTGATCTATGTAATCAATAAATTTAGATATTACATTATAGAGTACAAAATATTTGTACATATAGATCACTCAACAATTAAATATTTAATGAACAAACCAGTGGTTGGAGGTAGAATAATTAGATGGTCATTACTTCTACAAGAATTTGATATTACCATTGTGGACAATCTAAGCAAATCTAATGTGGTGGCTGATTTCTTGTCAAGATTGACCAGTACAGGGGAGCAGGATCTAGTCAAGGATAACTTTCCAGATGAACAATTGTTTGTTATTTCAGCTAACACACCATGTTTTGCTAACATGGCAAATTATCTTGAAATAGGGAAGTTTCCTCCTTTCACTAAAAAACAAATAAAAAATTAATCAAAACCAGTGCACAGTTCAAATGGTTAAATGGAATGCTATTTAAATGTGGTCCTAATTTGGTTTTACGTAGGTGTGTAAGAGAAGATAAAATTTTTGACATCCTCTAGGCATGTCATGATGAACCAAGTGGAGGACACTATTCAATGAAAAGAATAGCTCACAAGATACTTGGCACTGGTTACTATTGGCCATCTTTGTACAAATATGTGAAGAGATATATCAAGCAGTGTGATCCTTGTCAAAGGATGGGATAACCAACCATTACCAATGAAATGCCTCTGCAACCACAAGTAGTGATTGAACCATTTGAGAGATGGGGATTGGAATTTTTTGGACCTTTAAATCCTCCATCACAAAGAAAAGAACACATTCTTGTGTGTACTGATTATGTAACAAAATGGGTAAAAGTGCAGGATTTAACAAATGCCACTGAAGAAGTAGTTGTTGATTTCCTTTGGCACAAAATTATGGTAAAGTTTGGAGCACCAAGAAGCTTAGTTTCAGATTAGGGACCACAATTTATGTCCAATATGATCCAAGCCTTCACAATGTATAATCAAATCAATCATAGGAAGTCATCTCTCTATCACCCGCAAGAAAATGGACAAGTTGAAGTAACAAATAGAGAATTAGAAAACATCCCCACTAAAATAGTTGAAGCTAAAAGAAGAGATTGGGTAAAAAGATTACCTGAAGCTATCTAGGCTTACAATACAACTTGGAAAACCACAATAGGGTTTTCACCATATGAGTTAGTCTATGGGGAAAATCCCTTGTTGCCTATTGAGTTTGAACTATAGACATGGAGGACAACAACTAAGGTGGAAATTGAATTGGATGTAGATCAAAAGAATCAAATCCTTCATCTCAATGAATTAGATGAATTCAGAATGGAATCACTTCACCAAATAGAGATAATCCAAGGTCAAAGGAAGCAATGGCATGATTCACATATCAAGGAAAGACAATTCAAAGTAGGAGATTGTGCATTGTTGTTTGATTCTAAGTACCAACAATTCAAAGGTAAATTAAGAACCAGATGGTTGGGACCATATCAGATCAAGTATATATTTGACAATGGTTCTATCAAGTTACTTCCCATTGATGGCAGCAAAAGAATACTCTTGGTCAATGGACATAGGCTAAAACTTTATAGGAAGCCTCCTACTAAGGATGAATTCTTGAAGCAGATTAAAGAAAACAAAGAATTTGATCATATGAAAGAAGCCAGTTCTTCCAAAATGATCAAATAATCAGATAAAAGATTCAAAATAAAGGGAAGAGAATGAAAACTAGTAAATGGCATTCTCTTCCCTTAAAATAAAATAAAATCAAAGATCAATTGAAAATCAATGATGGCAGTTGATCTTCTCAAATAAATGGCTAATTCAAATAAAACTTTTTTTGAATTCTAACTATTTTCTAACCATTTTTTAGGGATGATGTGTTAGCATGATGGAGGGATTACATCATCAACGATGGTAATTATGTTTTTAACTTGTTAAAGATTAAATGGAAAGTTTGCATGTGTGATTAGACTTGATTTAGAAATATTAGTATGATGAGTCATCTATTATACATCATGGTTAAATGTGCAAAATCATGAGAAGGATATTGATGATGGAATGAGTTGGTAGATAAATATAAAGAATAATTATTATGATTAAAGCAACTAAATCCACTAGTTTTGTAGTTGAGTACAGTAGTTCTGTAGCTGAAATTGATAAGTTATGTAGCTGAGTACAGTAATTTTGTTACCAAATTTGCTAAATCAGCAACTGAATCCAATAGTTCTATAGCCAAAATCATCAGTTCCATTAATATGAGAAGCAATTTTCAACTAGCCTATGAAATATTCAAAGAAGAATGAATCATGGGAATAAAAAAGAAGTCAGAACCAGACAATGATACCCAAATGCTTATAGAATTAACAAACCAGTTCACAACTAAGAATGAGGAATTAGTAGAAATTAAAAGGCAACTAATGGAGAATGAGGAAAAATGAACAATACAAACCTATGTGTAAATAGTCTCTACATAGAGTAAATTGACTTATCTGCCACTCAAGTAGTTATGGGATGACACATGTAAAGAACTCAGTGAAATTGAAGCATCCAATACAGACTTGAAAGGCAAACTAGTGGAAAAAGATAAATCAGGGAAGGAATGGGAAGACAAATTTTACAAGGAGGAAAATGATAAGTATAAATGTCTTGTGAAAATAAAAATAGTTTGTATGATGAGTGAGAAGTTGCTTGCATGCAGAAGACCTTCTCCTATTTATAGCATGTTTTTAGAGGAACAATTCATTCACTGGCAGTTGGTAAGGATAGCATGTGGCCTTCCACATGAAATAAAAGATGAAGTTGATTTCTCAGTCACCTACTCCTTAGCTAATATAGAATAGAAAGACCTTCTTTGTGAATTTTACCTTTACAATTTTATGCTAGAAAGAAATACAAGTTTTATGGTCAATTTGTATGTAGAAAAAACTAGCTTAACGCATTTGTCTATGTTCTTCAAAATTAGATTACATGGAAAGAAAGGGAGTTAAAGCATTGGTCAAAGGCTAATTCATTTGGTCTCTGTATGAGAATTCATTATCGTAATCCACTCGCCTTTACTACACATTTCTAATCCCATGCATTTAATGATAAATTCAAGGGAACTTATCTTTTCAGTTTATAGCAAAGCATGGATGTCTTCACCTCTTATGAAAGGGCAAATTTTGATAATATCTATGATGCATGTTTAAAAATATGGGAATTTCTCCCAGTGGCATTAAAAATAAGGGAAGTAATATCCCCTTCAAATTTGATCTAGAGTTTAGAAAGGGAAAAAGCTTTATGTACAATAATTCCCCAGATCAATGAAACTCCCCTGGGCATATGGATAGGCATGCAGACAAGGCCACCTCTACTTCTCACCCTCATATCTCCTTAGAAAAATATAGAACCTCAACATCCCACTCAATTTTAGGAATGGAAAAAAAAAGTAGAAGCAGGAGTAGGGTATAGTACTTTTGAATCAAAACATTGGGATATTTAGTTCCAGTGATTTGATCTAAGCAATGAAATGGAATGTAGGATATACAATCCTGAATTTTAAGAGTGAAGTTTATAAAGGGACTTACAAACAAGTAAGTATGGGGGAAGTGATGAGGCCAAGATATGCCCAATAAATGTATAATAAATGACCTCATCTTACTCTCTCTTTCTATTAATTTTGATTGCATTTTGTAACTTTTATTTTGATCTGAGATTAGTTAGGATGTGATTATCCATCTTTTGTTGATTATGATTCTAACATTTTAGAAGACCTGTAATTCCTAAAAAGTGTGTTGAAAAATTATAGTTTTGTAATAAAATAGGTCATCATCAGGCTAAAGAACAAATATGAAGTGGATTGCATGTTTTTGGAAGCATTGGACTGAATTCAGATTAGTTCCATAACATGTAGAATCTATTCTGGAATCATCAAAGTTAGTTCCAAAACTTGCAGAATCTATTCCAAAACCATCACAATTAGTTCCATAACTCCACCATACTATTTCAAGTTGTCACATTTTTGGACTTAGCTCTAGAATTCTATATTTAGCTCTAGTACTCCTACATATAAGCTCCAGAACTTTTGTGGCTAGATATGGAACTGATGAGGATCTATTCCAAACGACTGGTGATCTGTCAGATCAATGATACCATTAAATCAAGAATAGATTTCCAATTTTCTAAACTTGTAGAATCAAGACATTTATCACACAGTTGGACATCTAGCCACATCTTGATTCAACATCTATTCTGGGCATGATTCAGTTCCATCGTATCTATGAAATAGTTACAACCATCAAATCATCTATATATACAGACCTGGGAATTTAGTAAAGGAGATAGATATAGAATATAGAAGATAGAGAAAATCATTAAAGAATAGAGAGATAAAGGATAGATTAATACATTTGTAATACAAAACATTTTTATCAATGAAACAACCATTTCTATTTTGAAAGCAAATTAAATTATTCAAAACCTGTTGTAGGCAGAGCAAGGGCCCACTCCTCCAAACAACCAGGATCTTAATTTTTGTCAGTTTATATATTTCTATTTGCAAAAGTAAATAGGTAACTCTATTAAATTTATAAATGATTATAACTCTTTAAAGTTAAGATTTGTTGTAAATTTGTTCCTGTAGGTGTTTTAGATTAAATTTTCATTTATGCAATGTGTGTTTGTTTCCAGCAATCTATTTCATTTCTACAACATGTGTTTGTTTCTAGCAATCTATTTTCATTTCTGCAATGTGTGTTTGTTTCCAACAATCAATTTCATTTATGTAACATGTGTTTATTTCTAGCAATCTATTTCATTTCTGTAACATGTGTTTATTTCCAGCATATTTGCATAGTTTGATTCCAATAAGGTTTTAACCAAGAAATCCTTAAGACATTAAAAACCCCCCAAAACAAAAAAAAATACAAATACCTCCATTTAATTACTAAATCTCTACAATTCCTCTTGTTTCATATAGCTTTAGACATAGCCTTGGTTAAATATGACATCAATATAAAGTTGATTAAATGAAGGGGATGATGACACCCATCAACTATAAAATTACTTTTTTGGGGTTCAAGGAGACCTCATACTACATGTACCTATCAAACACCAAACTCAAATGTGTCAAATGATCTTTGGGGTCATTAGATAATATAGTGATGTCATCAAGGTAGATGAGTACCATCCCATTGATGAGTGTTTGGAAGGCTACATCCATTACCCTTTGGAATGTGGCTCTTGCATTGGACAATACAAAGGGTCTCTTCTTATAAGCATAAGTTCCCCACTTGGTTATGAAGGAATTATTGTGTTGATCCTCCTCCCTCACTAACTCCTCATTATATCTTGAGTATCTATCAACCAAGGAGAACCTTTGTCAACATGTAACCTTTTGAAAAATTTGATCCATGGATGGTAGGGGGTAATGATATCTTAGTGACACTTTGTTGAGATCACTAAAGTCTACACATAACCATATCTCCCCATTCTTCTTCCTTACATGCACAAGATTTTCCACCCATGAATATTGTTTGATAGGGAAGATGATGTTGGATTCAATGAGCTTAGTCAATTATTTCTTCATGAGGATATCAATCTTAGGGTTAACTAGACTTTTTTTTTTGTCTCACAGGGTTATCACTTACCTACAAATCTATGGTATGATGAGAAAAAATAGAATCAAACCCTTTCAAGTCATGATACTCCCAAGAAAATATGTTTCCAAAATCTTGGCATAACTCTATGAAGGCTTCCTTTTCCTCCTTGGTATTCACTTTCCCTACTTTAAACAACCTATCTTTAGAAATAGTAACCTTCTCATAATGATCCTCTTTAGTGGATATACTAAACTTGTCTTTCCTTAATGAATCATCTTCATTTAATATATTTTCTAAAGTTACTAATCCCTTAGGTAACTTGTTTATCATAAATTTGACAATCTTGTCCCCATAATACTATTGCAATACACCTTGGCTACTTGATTATAATTATGCCTTTTATTTTAATAATCATGTTATCTACTTATCATTTTCAAACACCTGGTAGTTGACCTCATTGTTAGGGACTAAAGGTCTACATACTATCTTAATTTGAGACTACTCTTTGATGTCCTTTCCCCTACTTGTAATATCATAATGTGATCTTATGGATACCAATCAGTTTGCATATTGAATGGCCTCTCTAAGAATAGAGTGAATTTCAAATGCCTCAAAGTCTTCTAAGGGGTATTAAACATATTGATTATATGCCTTCAAGAGTGTATTCTTGACTACATTTTGACCTCTCACCTGATGCACTACTAATTCACTATGTCCCATGGATTATAAGAGCTTGATGTCTTTCTTTTTTTCCCATTACAACCCATAGATGAGGGCCTCATACTCTGATATGCTTCATGTTCAAATAAATTTAAATATTAGGGTAGAAAAGTATCTCTGTTTGGAAGGAAAGACAAGCATGACACCTACCCCACTTCCATTCTTAGATCTAGATCCATCAAAGGACAAATTCCATACTCCATGATCTTGGATTGGGATAGAGAGAGATAGTATGATATACCCTTCTTCATGCATAAAATATACACCCAAAAATCTCTCTTCAATGCTCTTGTGTGGATCATAGCCATGGTTATCTATTTCCCATTAATCAAGAAGCAAATCTGATATACCCTCAAGTGGCTCAATTGGCTCTTAGTCATTTGGGTGATCATATTCATATATGATAGTGTAATTGACATTATAAAAGTTATTAATGTAAGTATTTAAATGGAACTTAAAAATAGGCTCAGACCTTATGGTGACCTTTGTTCCATACCTAGTCCTAAAACCCGTATAAGACCAGTCAGAAGCGAGATAGCCCCCTATTTTGGAAGTGAAATACCTAGACAAGCATAAATAAAAGTAAAGAGGGAGGCTAAATACTATTTTTGACCACTTTATATACTAAAACCTAGAAAGGGTTTAACCTCAAGACCTTTGGTCCTGATCCAAGATCATTAGCCCTCATGGTTGTTATTCATCTTATGAGTTTGGGGTGTTCAATCAGTTCACTATCTTGTTATGTTATAAATTTGATTTGTGAGTATTCATACGTCATTTTCAAATTGAATCAAATGTTTGATCATGTTTATATGTACTTGGTTAGTTTGAAAAATGCCATGGTGAAAGTGAATTGAGAAGGCAGTCTAATGAAGACTCATAAACACCTTTATTCTCCTCAATCACATGAGGTATGTTCATATTTAAATTTTCAATAACATCCTGATAAGTGTATTAGGGCAAATTTGAGGTCTCTAATAGGTCATAAAGGTATCTTCTTAAGATGTTAACATGATAATCATTTGATATGTCCATTTAAAGTCATGTATGTGTACTAAAGTCAATATTGTTTTGTCATAATGAGGCCTAATTTGACCTTGAAGGACCACTAATCCACCTTTCACACCTTAAATTGACCCCATTAAACTCATTAAACCATCATTTAAGCATTTAATACCCCATTGAACATATTACCACCATGATCAACACCTATAACCTCCCTAAAAGACCCCATGTGTGCTGATTTCTAACTTTTCAAATCCCTTAATTCATACCATCAACTTAAAAATATCACCTAACCCATATTTTCCCTCCATAACACCTGATAATGATAATTTTTTTTATAAAATAGGAATAAATGCAAAATAATTATAGGTTACAGAGGTTTCTTAGATGGTATAGATCTATATAGTATGGATTAGGTTAGATAGAGTCAAGGATTTGAAGATTGAGGTTATTAATGGAAAGTGAGGGAGAAATAAAAGTTTTAAAATTTAAAGGAAGCTCAAAACCAACCTATCTTCTCCTTGAGCTCATTGGTATACTTGAAGAACACCTCAGGTTTATGCTCAGACCGTACCAAGGAGAGAGAATGAAGGCTCAAGCTCCTAGCTAGGGTAAGTAAACTCAGTCAGACTCTACCCATGGGCATTTATTTTTGGATTTTTATCATGAGTTGTATGAAGCTTCCTTAATAACTTAAGTTATTTTTATGCCATCCTTGTCTGCATAGGCCAAGTTAAACACAATGGTTTTCATGAATTCCTAGCTTGTTTGGTCAAAATAGTGAGTGATCTTATGTCCTCGAGTCTTAAAAGAACCTATCATGGAATTTTTAATGATTAAATCACATGTGTGATATCATATAACTAATAAACCTTCAATACTAGCATAGTGTGCAAGCTATAAGTAGGTCTATGTATTGAATAGAGGTTGAGTAAACTCATCAGAAGGTGTTGACTATGTTGAAGAATTAGTGGAGTGTTTCAAGTTTCCCCATGCCTCCTTGCTCATATTATATATCCATTAGTATATTATTATAATTAGGGTGCCTTCAAGGGATAATTCATGTACATCTAAGGCTCACTAAGTAGAGGCATTGTATGTTGCTCAATAACACCTTTAAATCCTTCAAACATAGTCAAAGACTTGAAATAAAGTGTTGAATTCATGGTGGGTTATCATCATAGCCTTATGAGAAGATTTATTATCTTTAATGGTAGTCTCACATACCTAAAAAAAACTCTCCTTGCATCTATAACCACATAGTCAGTTTTAGCAGACATTAATGGTTTTTTCAAAGATTAAAGTTCCTCAAAGATTCCTAGGTTCCATTTTTTTACTGTGTGGATCATTTTTATGCCTCCAAAGTGGTGTGTTTACATGAGTATATGTGTTAGGGTTTTCAAGGTGTCTATTTGTGGCTTTGGAATGGTTTTCCTACTTCACTTCATGTCATTTCCATACCTTACCATTTCATGTTGTTTCCCACTACCATTTTCACTGTGTTTTAACCCTATTTTTCATGTATCACCCCATAATCACCCTCTTCCATCCATCCACCCTTCATTCCAAAGTCTATATCATGTAATAAGATCAAAATATATCTTAAAACCCTCAATAATAATGAATTAATGGAATTTTGGACCTATATCGGTCATACACCCTACTGAGGAAGCCAATAGCCACCTGTAGCTAGGATTTTCAACCTACAATATAAGATATTCAAAGAACATCATATGTGAGCCAATCATGGGAATTGTAGACACCTAAAATTATCCACCAATGGTTTCATACCAGACTTTATACCAATTCTTACCAACCTTTGCAAATCAATCCTAAGAATCACTAAACATCTCAAATTTTGCTTCATAACATATAATTTAGGTTATAGACCTATTAAATGGAGTAAATACACACATGAAATTTATTCAAATCTTGAAAAATGCTAAAAAACCTAAACATAATTAATTAAAATGCTAAACCTAATTAAATTCCTAGTTGAATTATTCATGTCTAATTAATGAAATTCTAAAAAAGGAAATTCAAAAATCAAGAATATCCTAGGTTTTCATAATTACCTTTGTGAGTTATCAAATATCCTTAAAATATCTCAGTATATTCATTAAAAATCATGAGTTTTTGATATATTTTTACTCTATTGTATTTAATTAACTAACTTAGGTTAGGTGTGAACCCATTCCAAGCTCTAACTACACTCTAAATCACCTTGGGTTGGGGTTAGTTTCTAAACCTATAAATATAAGCATTTGACTCTTCATTTAGAAGAGCTTGAGCATAGTAAAATTATAAGGTAGATTTTGTGCATGATTAAAATATATAGTGTTATAATTCCGAAATGACAAGCCAATTGATCAAGCTACATCAAGTAAGCATAAGTCAATAATGGTGCCAAGGAGAGAAGGAAGCACACAACTCCATTTGCCAAAGACTCTTTGAACACAAGCCAAGCAATCCAAATGAACACATCACTTGGAGCATTCAAAGAAGGTAAATAATTTGTATTTATTTACATTTTAGTTGAGATTTATCATGTATTGTTTGTTCACTAAGATCCCCCTATGATCTATGCAAGTAAGTGTTATGCATGTTAGTGTGTTTTTATTCAATTTTCTTACTTGTTATAAAACGTGATCTAACCACCCTTCTTATATTAATTTATCATAAATGGCACACTTTGTGGGACCTTACACACCCCACATACCAAGGAGATGAAGATAAAACTCATAAATCATCAAATGGATGCTTGAATATATTCAAAATTATAATTCTAGCTTTTTTTGTCATATTTTTAATTTTTGAATTAACTCAGATTTACATAGAGACCAACATTAGTCAGGCATAACATACATTGGTTCTACCAAATTGCCATCATTTCTACTTAACTAAGCTTGGTTCTAGGTGACCATCGTCAGTCAGGTTTTAAGAAAAAACATGGTTACAAAGCTTTGATTTTGAATCTTTTTAGCATTCCTTATTATTCTTTCTAATTTAATAATTTGGTGAATATTGGTGTATTATTCTTAATTTATTTAAAGGGTCTAAGTAGTAAAATTAGTAAACAAATATGTAATAATTAAGATACTAATTTGTGTAAACTATATTATAATTTTAACCTTTTTAAAAATAGTAATAAGAGGAATAAAACAAGACTTAGCTAGAAACTAATTGATTTAACTGAGACAGAGGCTGGAATTAACTATGTAAGATTGGGACACTATCACAAACTCAAATCTAAACTTCATTTTGTGATTGTATATGAGTGCTAGAATTAGATAAGAGTGGCACCAGTGCTATAGTCCACCTTTGATGCTATTGTCCTAAGGATCTGAGCTTTTTTGGTTTTATTTGATATGTCTATGTGACCTTGTCTACCAAGTTTTGGTAGCTAAAAGTCTATAGATCTCCTTGTAGAGAAGATTTTATATTCAAACCCTATGTTCCATTATGCTTTGACCAATTTTGAGAAAGATGGGGGGTTAGTGTGTGTAAGATTCACTAGACGGCAATCCACACCACTTACATGGGAATGCTACCTATATACCAATACTCTAAAGAGGGATCAAGCCATATGTAGTTCTCTTACTTGATGTTCTTTGTGAAATTATGTGCATGAAGATGCAAAATGTTAAACTAGATGTGCTTAAGGTGGATAGGGACTAGTATAAAGATTTGAATAAGCTTGTAATTGTGTTGGCTAGATGTATACAGAGAATAGGGACGATTTCTTGAGTAGTTTTGATTTTATTCTTGCTTACTTAGTGATAATTGCCAACCCTTTCCAAATGATCTTGGAATGGGATTTTATGGGGATCTATTGGTCATGGGTTGAATGTACTCACATTAGGCTAACAAGGAGAAGGATGGGGGAACCAAAATAAATTGACCATTGGGGCTAGAAATAGACATGGATAATAGTGATGAAAGTAGATAGGAGTGGTACCAATGTTATAGTCTTAGGGGATGGATTTGTCATGGAAAGAAGGGTCTAGCTCAACTAGGATCAAGTCTAGAAGGCTAAAAATGATTAGGAATAAATGAAAAGATGCCTATGAGGTCATGAGAGCAAAAAAGAGGGACTTGAGGGTTAGGTGTCATTAGCCACACTCAATTTACTAGTTTTCACATTCTATATGACTACATTTGTTCCCCCTTTATTCTAGTGATGCATTCAAGTGAAATAATAGGATAAAATAAAAATTAAAAAATGTACCTAAAATTACATGTAAGGGTAAATCTCATGAAGCTATGTGATGTTATGTGTGCATAGAGATATCACACTATGAAGTGTGAATCTGCAATACAAAATAGAAAGTGGATCAATTCTTACTAGATACACTATATCTAAAACAAGAATGTACAAGGTTGGGTAAGAGAGAGAGAGAGAGAGAGAGAGAGAGAGAGAGAGAGAGAGAGAGAGAGAGAGGAAAAGAAAGGAATGAATACACCTCATCGAGTACAAAAACTAATACAAAATCTATTTTGATGATGAGTGATGTTGAGTAATGCTCGATAATGATGTACCAAGAGTAATATCATGAATGGAGTTAAGTACTCAATTCTTTGAGAGTGGCTCAAGAATACAAAGGTTAGCACTTTAATTCCATCATCAGCCACTAAGTGAAGCTAGGTGATCATGCATGTGTTGATCTATGTTTGGACTATGTGTCTAATGCTTATAAATATGTGTCTCAAGAATACAAAGGCTATCTAGTCCTTTGGCTCCATCATTGCCCTATGAAGTGAAGTTATAAACTAATATTGATATAAAATATGTGTCATATGAGATGGCTCCTAAAGCCCATGAATGCACTATGATCTAAAAATGTTGGCATGGATTGATGAATGTATGCTAGAAACTAGGCCACTCTTAGCCACTCTAAAAGATGGAGATTAGGCTTATATGAAATCCACTCCAAAACTGGTAAACTAGGCTTATATGAAAGCCACTCAAGAACTCAAGAACTCAAGAACATGGAAGTTAGGCTTGTATGAAAGACATTCCAAAATGATTCCAACCACCTATATATGGAATAAGGCATGAAGCTATTGAGAATTACTATGTAATGATGAACTCAAAAACAAAAGAAACAAATGTGATGGACACATTTCCCCCAATCACTAGTATCTAAAACATGGATTTTGATTTGGAAGTCATATCAATTGCCATATCTTAAATTAGAAGTGAGAACCATCATGCCATGCATGATTCCCCATATATATATATATATATTCTCTAAGTGAAAGTGTACTAAAATTGCTAATTTTGAACTATTGTAGCTATGCAAAACTATAGCTAAACCTAATTTTTTTACTACTTATAAAAAGTATAGTTTTTTTAATATTTGGGTGGGAGAACCAAAAGTGGATAGTAGTGGTATCAGTGATGTCATTCAAGTTGGGCACTATTTTCTTGGGCCAAATTTTGTAATTATGCTAATATTATCACTATCTACCTGGTTTGTTATGACTATTTTGATGTCTGGTTGTTGTTCTGGGTGTGCTGAATGCTAGATTTTTTAATGTTAAGAGCTTTGATGTCAATGGCAAAACCCTTGTTTATTTCCCCCTCTTTTGAGGGTAGAAATCAAGACCCTAAAATTACTTCCCTCAAAATAAAGAGTCCTACAAGTGTGTTATGTTATAAAAATACAAGATATAGCAATGATAATCAACAAGATATCTCAAGATATAACATTATTTATATTGAGAGATTGTTAGATCAATATGGGTGTGCCTAGATGGGTATAATAATGTAATAACATGTGCAATGTACTAAACTAGAAATGAAAGTCTGGTTAGTTGTAGGGATGGAGCATGATGTCGATCATGTCATCCAAGAAATCAAGATAAATGCATGATGTGTATCATGGAATTGCAAACAATGATAACAAACAAGCAACAAGCACACAAAATAAGAAGCAAGAAGCATGCAATGGTGGCTAAAGGGCCAAATAAACAAGGGACATGGGAACAAATCACTCAAACTAGAAATAAAGCACATAAGCCATGTTTAGATTCCACATACACATTCAATTGAAACATGCAAAGTTGGCATGAAAGTTATAATCACATAAAAAAGTACAGATAAAGGACATTGGTAAATGCCCTAAGGAACACACATGAATTGAATCAAAGGACATTGGAAAATGTCTTAAGGCACAAACAAGAGACAAATAGGAATTGATAAATGCAATAAAATCAAGCTACACTAATTAAGAAAAAAAGCATGAAAATACTAGAAATATAATCACATCTAACTAATCAAAGCAATAGGGAAAGTATGCAAGAAATGTTAGTATAAGACTAGGTATATGCTAAGAAATAAACAAGTGATATATAATAGTGAGTGTTGATAGAGTAGTTTGTGTAATCTAGTAATTAATGTACATCAACATGATAACTATAATGTGTGGTGTAGGAATGACATAACCTGGATGGTGTAGTCATGTAGAAGATGCCCCTGTGGGTAGATATATCAATATATGTCTCAATGTAGAAGTAGGATGCCCCCTCAATGGGTAGAGTGAAACAATCAAAAAGTTGGATGTCACTGCACACACGTAAAAGAGATCAAGTGAATCATGGTAATGTAGATAAATCAATAAACAATAGGCATAAAACAACAGATGTAAGTCTAACATGATAGTAGAAATGTAAAACATGGGTAATGCATACAATAAAAAAATTGGTGATTTTTACATTTTTGAATGTTTTTGTATTTTGAATTATTTAAATGTCTTTTGTATTTTAAAATTGTTGACTATTTTTTTGATATAAGATATGCATAATCAATCTTAAGGAGACTATGTACAAGAAATAATGAGAAACTATGTACAAGTAAGAAAAAAAATTGTGTACAAGTAATTTAAAAATAAGCTATATATACAAGAAAGACTTGAGAAGAAGTGATACTAATTGATGAGTCTGATGGGAGAATCCCTATCATGGTGTTCTATATTGAACAAATGAATCATGCATGATTGTGAAGAATGAGGGAATGGATATGAATATGACTCTAAATTTTTGGATTCATTGTCAGTATCTTAGAAATCATAATAACCTATATTATACCATTCATCATTATCATCTTGAATTTGAACCAATGGAATACTAGTGTTGAATTTTGTTGTATATAGATCTTTTCATTTGATAAATTATGTCTATGAATGATTTGATACGGATGTTCAATGAATCCAAAACCTTGGTGATAAATATTATCAACTACTAGAATAGGAGTAGTGATGCCTTGAGCCTACTTGCCTAACCCTTGACCTTGATAATCAAACTATTATAGATATTTTTGACCAAACCCATACTGCTTTGAAAGTTGAGACTCATTTTAGAGAGGTATATTTTCATCTTTTTCATGCTTTACTTTTGTCTTTGGTACTGTTTGTTGCTCTAATTTTGATTTTTGATCCTTTTGTTGTTTTGAGTTATGTTTCGGTAACCACTTTTGTATTATTTTCGGATTTGACCCTTTGTGAATGTGTTCTTGTGTCACTATGGATTGCTTGACTAATTTACCTTGTATAGATTCCCCATTATCAATTATCTATTGTATAAGTTGTTTTAATACCAAACATGAATCTGTGTGCTACCCATGCATTCTATGATATGCACAATAATATCTAGATCTTATCATTAGATGTAGAGGAGGTAGTTTAATCAACTCATATTTAATCATTTCCCTTAGTACGTCACTTGAAATCTTATTTTATCTTTGCATGTTATTTGAATCACTAGTTTTAAAGTTACTTTATTGTGATTTCTTGTTTTGATATGTAACATTACTTGCAACTAATTGACTAGGTGAAGGTGCAAATACATGATTGACACAAGGGTGCCTTTGAGGCTTTTGTATCATAATATAATTTTATAATGTTGTGATATTTTTATGTAATATCTGATTCTATGTTTGTAAATCTAAAAATAACTTACTCATACTGGTGATTTGATCCCTTAGAGTCTCATAAGTGCAAACCCTAGTTGCTTTTAATTGAACATGTAAACACATATGTTGAAGAAGTTTTAAAGAAGTTATAGGCTAAATGTATTCATTATGAATAATATTATGGGTTGCCTTACCTTTTGGAGGGGTGATAGCATGGAACTGGTTAGAGGCAAAGTAGCTATCACCCTCTTGAGGGAGAAGATGAGAAGGAAATTGTTTCTTGTGCATAAGATATCACATTGAAACTTGACAGGTGGTTTTTAGATTATTTAACATATCCTCTAGGTAAAAAACATGTATATGGTATAAAATTCATGTAATTGGAGTTATAAGTTATACAAAAATATGATTATTAAGAACATTCCACATGAGAGATAACAAGCAAGAGATAGAGAGCATGTAATTTCGCACCAATGCATAAATTTTTTTGATATGTGATATGAAATTTCTAATGTGTTTATCATGATAAACTTGAAAATATTTCCATATGAGAGATAGAAAGCAAGAGATGAAACTTTGTATTAAAGACAAGTAAAATTCGCTTTGAAGGAGAGTTATCTTACTATGTTTAATAATGACTTTCCTAATATCATCCCATATTATGAAATTTAGGCATGAAATGTAAAGAATGAAGCTTTGTACTAGCATATGGTAAACTTCATCATTTATATACATGATAGAACCAAGTATGGTCTCCTTATTATTTGTTAAAAATGCAAGAAATATTTGAAAATAAGTTAGATCCATTTTTAAAATTTATTTTAGGTGTAAGGTGATACCTCAAGAAGTAATGGGACCTAATATATGTAATTAGGGTTTGAAAGATGATTAAATTAAAAATTACTATGAAATTTTGAAATTTAAAGCAAATTTATGAGTTAGGTATGCAAGTAAAAAATCAAAAATTTATTGAAAATTTTGTGATTTAAAGAGACCTAAAAGACATAACCAGGGTTTTGAAAAATAAACATTTTTGAATATTACTATTTAATTTTGAAATTTAAACTGAATTTATGAGTTTAATATGCTAGTTAAAGATTAGAAAATTACTAGGAAAATACTGGGTCCTAGTATTGGCAACTAGGGTTTGAGAGAAAATTATTTTAAAATTACTATGAAATTTTAAATTTTAATGCTAATTTATGATTTTATTGTGCAGGTCAAAAATAATAAAAATATAGGAAAAATTATTAATAAATTTACCCTAAGGTTTCTAGAGTTTTTATATAAAAATGAAGTAAGTTGGGTTCACCAAATGATTTAACAATTTTGAGAATATTGGTGTATTATTCCTAATTTAGTTAAAGGGTCTAAGTAGTAAAATCAGTAAACAAATATGCAATAATTAAGCTACTAATTTTTGTAAACTAGATTACAATTTTGACATTTCTAAAAATAGTAATATGGGGAAGAAAATAAGACTTAGATAGAAACTGATTGATTAGAGTAACATAGAGGCTGGAATTCACTGTGCAGTAAAATTGAGATTTGAACTTAATTTTGTGATTAGATAGGAGCACCAAAACTAAATAGGAGTGGCACTTGTTTGGTATTCCACCTCTACCACTATTGTTAAGAGGATCTAAGTTTTTTGGGTTTTGTTCTCTATGTCTCTGTAACCCTATCTGTGAAGTTTTGATAGACAGAATTCTATAGAGATCCCTATAGATTAGATTTTCTATTAAAACCCTATGTTTCATTATGTTTTGACCATTTTTTAGAAAAATGGGGGGTTAGTGTGTCTAATATTCACTAAATGTGGATCCACACCCTTTGTGTGGGTATGGTTCCTACATACCAATACTTTGAAGAGGGATCAAGCTATATGTAGTTCTGCCACTTGATGTGTTTTATGCAATTGTGTTTATAAATATGTATAATGTTAAACTAGATGTGGTTGAGGTGGTTAGAGATTGTTATAAGGATTTGAATAAGATTGTAAGTGTGTTCACTACCTGTATGTAGAGAATAGGGAAGATTGCTTAAGTAGTCTTATTTGTATTCTTGATTGCTTAGTAATAATTGCCAACCCTTTCTAAATGATATTTGAATGGGATTTTAATCATGTTAGGTTGATAATGAGAAGGATGGGGAACTAAAATAAATTTACTGTTAGGGCCATAAATGGACTTAGAAAATAATACCAAAAGTGGATAGGAGTGACACCAATGTTATAGTCCTAGTGTGGTGATATTGTCTTCAATAGATAAGACCTAAGGGGATGTTTTGTCATGAAAAGAGGGGTCTAGCTCAATTGGGATTAAGTTTGGAAGGCTACAAATGACTTAGAATTAGTGAAAAGATTCCTATGAGGGCCATGAGAACAAATAAGAGGGACCTAAGGGTTGGGTGTCATTAGACATGCTCAAGTTACCAATTTTCACATTTTATATGACTATGCTTTCTTTATTTCATTAGTATTTAAACTCTTTGCCTAATCATTATATTACAGTCTTCAATGAGTTTTTATCTAACATTAAACTAACCAATGTTGTTTTATCTCATGTTGGTTTTGTTTTTGGGGTTCACAGGTGATCAACATTGATCTTAATCAATTGGTATCAGTTCTTTACAGTCATCATTATTTTTTGTGAGACTAACTGGGATTGATCACCTTATAAATGACATTGCCCAATTTTGATCAATGTCAGTCTCTATGTTTTTAAAATAAAAACCCAAGAGATATTTTTTGAAAGTTTATTTATTCGCCATTGAAAGTGCTTCAAAGTATGGGGAAACTATCTAACCCTTGTAGGCCCAAGGCATGATTGGAACACAAAATTGAAAGTTTAAATGGTTTTAACATTTCATTTTGGGTACCTAAAAAGAATTAGTTAAGTCGTTCACACTTCATTTTGGTGTTAAAATAAACTTGTTAAATATTGAACATTTGATCTTTGGTGCTTAAAAGAAATTAAAATTGCTAATGTTTTTAAACACTTCATTTTTTGTGCTTAAAATGAATGTTTAAATTTTGAACACTTTATTTTGTTGTTTAAAAATTAATTAGGATAAATATTTAACATTTGGATTTTAGGGCTTAAAATAAACCTAGGTGATTTATGTTTAATTTTTTTTGTGGGATTTCTTTCAAGCTTTCACACTTAAGCCAAGGGGCCAAGTAAATAACTTTGTCACACATTTCAATTTGGTGACTCAAATCAACACACACTTCAATCATATTTTTTTAAAAGTGTTTGTTGCTTGTTTGCTTTCACAAAACAAATAACATATGTATTCCCTCCCCCATCCCCTCTAGGGAATTTAGGTGACCAAAAGTGCATTTCATTGCATTTATACCTAGTCCAATGCATGAAAATAAAGTTGTCTAGGCTCTCCCTAAAACCTACATGGTTTGGGTGATCTAAAAGAAACCCTAAAGTCTTTCCATTTAGTTTTATTTTCATGCAATTTATATTGTAGAGGGGAGGTCATTTCCTCTTCATAAGTTATTTAGGGAAGCATTGACTTGTGGCTTCATCTCTTGGTAGTATTTCAACCCCTATCCATGATGGGGTATAAAAATTAGGGTACACATACTATGAGTGCTAGGGGGTTGAGCAGCTAACCTATTCTTTCATAATGAAGGCCTACACCAAGTTTGGTCAATCAAGGGATTCTAAAAGTAGTCCATAGATGGAATCACTATGCAAAAGAGTATACCCTTGCATAGTAAGTTGATTAGTATGAACTCAATTATCATGATGCTTCTCTTGTGTTAAGAACACTTGGGATCAATCTAGACAGTCGTAAATTGTAAGTGTTAGTAAACCCCACTTGCCATACTTTGTTAGGATCTAAGATGATATACTTAGTTATGTTTATTATTTTTTTATTTATTGCTTGGTTTTTTGAGTCTAAAACTTTGTTTTATTTGTGCCCACATCAAAAATGAGTCTTGTGTCCACAATATTCCTTTGTTTGAGGAAGTGTTATGCTTTCTATTTAACATCATGCCTTTTTTTCCTTAAACATTATGTCAAAAACATTCTGTGTGTCACTTTATTGAGATGGGTAACATTACACTACCTAAATCAATTCAAGTTTTGATCCTTAGAAGTATTTAAAACAAAACATTGTTTATACCTTTTAAGAGTGCTAACACCATTACGCTACTCAAATTATTTCATAGCCTTATCTTATTTTGTGTCTAAGTTGACATTATTGAAAACCAATCATGTGTGTCTTGTGGTAACTTTGCTTTAGTACCATTATGCCATTCAAATTTACCTATATTGTTAGTCAATAAAGCATAAGTATTCCTAAGTTGAGTTTTTTATTAACCTTGCTAAATTTTAAACTCAAACATTGATTGATTTTTATGTATACCTTGCTTAATTTGGGTTAATATATAGATATTTCTATTCTGGGTTGTGTAACTTAAGTTAATTTTTAACCCAAAATTCAAAAACTATATTGTTCATGCCTCATACCAATTTGATCATGTTCATGTCTAGAATAAATTTATGAGATTATGCCAAAGTGTTCCAAGTTTGTTAGTTGAAATCAGCCCTTTATTTCAAGTCTATATTTTGATGCCACATTTGGCTAAGATTCCTATCACATGCCTTGTTTGAGCCTCACTTTTGAAACTTTGTTTGGCCAAAATACCTAGCAACTTTTGCTTTTCTAGATTAAACCTATTTGGAACATATTTTGACCTATATTTTGGCATCTTATTTTTAGTTTTTTTTACTTGAACTTGTTTTTGTGAGACATTTAACATTAGACATTTGATGTTATACTATTTTTACCAATCATTTACATAGACCTTTTGGAGATGCAACTCCACCCCTTTGACTATGTTAGACTTAGTTTGAACCTTTTATATTTTTAGACATAGATTTTTAGGGTTTCTATAACTCTAAACCTATCTTATCATGAAACATTCACCATTGATTTAACCATGTATCACTATACACATAGTGGTGTCATGTATAATATAGGATATAGAAATGTTGTCATGTAGGGGGACTTTGTTCAACACCCTTATGAAGATGATGTTTTTTGGGATATGGATTCTTATCCACCTTAAAATACTCAATCAGAGGAATAGATTCAAGATCCTTTGGCCCATTATTTGGTTATCATGCCTCCATACTTAGAGCAGGACCAAGAAGAAATGGCCCAATATTTGGCTAGCATACCTTTGGTTGCCAAACAATTCCAATAGAAACCTTATTACATTATAATTCCACTAGCCTATGACCCTTATCTAGATGATCATCACTTGTTATCAAATAAGGATGAGGTCTTAAATAAAGCCATAGAGGTAGGGGATAAATTTCTAATAGACTTTCCACATGAAAACTTGCTAAGTCTAGTAAGAGGGCCTTATAATGTGTCTTGTAATCAAAATAACGAACATGCCTCTTATAAAAATCCTCATACTATAGTATCAATTCCATATCAATATCCTCATATACTCATCACATAAAGGGGCCTCATGGAAGACCACTTCATTAAAATGCAAATATCATACTAGAGATATCAAAACCTAATGTGTAAATTTAGTAATATGACCATGTAAAACACTCTTATTAATTTATCTCCTTCAATAGGATTCTTAATTAAATTTTGTGACTAAGTAAATTAGGGTTTAGACCTAGTTGCATAAATTTCCTCAACATAAAACATGTTTAGTATCCCAACTACCAAGGAAGTGTCTTCTACTTTCACACAGAGCAGTGAGTTGAACATAGTGGATAATATGCAAGTAACATCTAATATAAACCAAAGTGGTGTTAACAAAAAAACACATATTCAACAAAAAAATTCCTTTAAATAACATTTTGAATAGTTTGAAAACACAAGAGGTATGAATTTCTACTTCCTAACCTCAACCAACTACCTCTAATCCTCAACTAGTTACTTAATCGAGCACCCAACATCAAGGATTAAGTAGTCAACAAATGACTAGTTATATACCACAAAAAATGTGATGAATCTTACTCTACCCTAATAGGTGATGAGTAATATTCTAAAACAATAGTCACCTTCTAATGTATCCATGTAGTAGAAGTAAAACATATTGCCACATCAATAGTGGAAACTAATGTTCCACCTCGTCAGGTATTACAAAGCAAGTTAGTCAAGTATTAGTCCATAAATAAAGAAACATGCATAAATAACTAACTAACCAAGCCTATTTATTCCTATGGGAATTACAAAGGATAACAAGAAATAAATGAAAAAAAGTAGCATCATATTACCTTCCCAAATGGATTCACCATACCCATGTGGCTCAAAATCATGTTCTCCATTGATCAAGCATCCTTGTCTTTGTCAACAATGGTGGTAAGATCCTCTAATGCCTCAAGAGCACTCCATAAAACCTAGGCTCATGATTTTAAATCACTAAACTAGCCTATCAATGAAGCTTTCAAACAAAATCAATGATCAAATGCAAAACCTTATGGAAACAATTTAACATTATAACTTTGCAACATTAAAGCTCTTTTATTAATATCCATGGCCTCTCTATTTATAGATTTTTGAGATTTGTCAGGATCAACCATGATCGTCCATCTCAAGATTGAGATGTGTGGCCATGGATAATCCTAATATTTGGAATTAAATCCATAATTATCTTCATCATGAACTTGGAATAAGGGGCATTGAAGAGGCATGAGAGGTATTAAATAGGCATGGGTGACCCATAGTCCTGATATTTATGGCATTTATGGCCTAGGGATGTCTTCCCAAGAAATGATGTCACCTGATGATGTAGTTAATAGGAATCAATTTTCAAAAAGAACTTGTCCTTTGATTGCCTTTTGACTCTGATACTCAATATCAAACTCACTAAGGAGCATAATCCGTTTATCCATGCATCCTTGAAGATTTGTTTTAGATAAGAGGAACTTAAGAGGATCTACCTTGATGATAATAATAATTTTGTTATTTGGCATATAATGTCATAATTTTTGAGTGGAAAACACCATAGCTAAACATGCCTTCTCAATAGGCAAATAATTATGTTCATAGGCCACCAATGTCCATCTTAAATAATAAATAATGTGTTCCTTACCATGGTCATCATGTTGAGCTAAAAGTGCCCCCAGTGCATGTTTTGTGGCTGATATATAAAGAAGTAGTGGCTTTCCTTGTGTTGGAGGTTGTAGAACTAGTTGATTAGACAAGTATGTTTTAAGTTTTAAAAATGCTATTTGATAATCTTCATTCCATTGAAATGTTATCCCTTTATTTAAGAGATGGGTAAATGGGTGGTGCTTATCTACCAATTGAGAAATGAACTTGTGTATAGACTGGATCTTACCTTGTAGACCTCATAACTATTTAAGATTATTTGGTGGATGTATTTCCATAATATCATTGACATTTTTAGGGTAGACTTCAATCCCTCATTGTGATACAATAAACCCTAATAATTTTCTTGATGTGAATCCAAAGACACATTTCTTAGGATTCAAGTGGAATTTATATGCATGAAGCCTCTCAAATATTCTTTGTAAAATATCAGGGTACCCAACTCTTATTCTTGATTTTGCTAGTATATCATCAACATAGTCCTTGACAATGTCATGCATCATGTCATTAAAGATAATAGTCATTACACGCTGATATGTGGCTCCATCATTCTTCAAACCAAATGGCATGACTTGGTAATATAATGTCCCCCATAGAGTGGTGAATGTGGTCTTATGTTGATCTTTAGGGGATATCTTGATCTGATTATATTTAGAAAATCCATCCATTAAGGATATCATCTCATACCCAACATTCAAGTCAATAATCATGTCAATTTTGGGTAGAGGAAAATCATATTTAGGGCATGATTTATTGATATCATGAAAATTAGTACAAACACATATGCTTGGGGTCTTTTTACTCATTGGTACTATGTTAAAAATCCATTCAGAGTAGTCTAATGGTCTGATAAAATTGGCTCCTAACAACTTTTCCAACCTGGACTTAACCAAAAGGGTGATGTAAGGATGCATCTTTCTCAACTTTTGCTTAACTGGTTTAGCATCAGAGTGAAAAAAAAGATGATGCACAACTAAATCTGGGTCTAATCCTAACATATCATATTATGCCCATGTAATGATGTCTATATAATCCTTAATAATGGATATAATATGCTCACATTCTGCTTTAGTAAGGGAAGCTCTAAGATAAACATTTTTAGGATCCTCATGGGTTCCCAAATTCACTTATGTTGTGCTCTCCATAAGGAGTGTGGATCCATCTTCTAGAATTTTAGGTAATGTATGGTCATGATCATCTTCTTCTACTATATCTTCTTATTGTTCCTCCCAAAGATATAGATAATATGAAGAATTTGAATCTGCCATCTCAGGTAAAGGCCAATTGGCAAAAACCTCTAAAAACTCAAGAGCAAGACACTCAAATATTTGATGTTGGTTTGAAGAGATGCATATACTAGCTATGGAAGTTGGGATATATGGAATTTCTATGTCTTGAGGGGATGAGCAAACTTTCCCACCTAAGAGTGCTTGAAACAAGTTTTCACTCCAAGGCTTTTCTTTTTCTTTACTTTTTCCCTAATCAAAAAGTGCCTCAAAGAGGTTTTCACTTGAAGATCTCAATGTATGTTCTTTAATACGACAAATAAAGTTTGCCTACTCTCCAAAGTTGGTAGAAGGATCTAATGAAAAATTAAAACCCTACTTATGATCACCAATGGGGAATGTATCTCATAGGCCCATGTATCCTACAATTGATTCTTGAAACTCATCAAGGCATATGACCAAATTCTGTTGATCCCAATCTATAAGTTTAGGATTGCAAAGGCTTAAGTTACATTGAGGTTTTGCTTCAGGATGAGAAGCACCAATAGAAAATATATAATGTCCTACTTTAGGAAGGGAAGTACCACTAGGATGGATTTTTTCTTCAAGACGAGAAGTTCTAATAGGTGTTATCATTAATATGGCATTTGAATCAAACAAATCTAAGTAAAAAAGATCATCAAAAATGCTATAATGGGACATTGTGTCACTGTTAGGAGTCTTGTTACTAATCACTTTGAAAGAATCACTATTAAATATCACGAGATCATCCTCTAGTGGTTTGAATCTAAGACCATGATTCCAATTGATGACTTCAGCTGATAAGGGTTCTAAAATTCCTTGTGCCTATGGGCCATGGTCTTTCCCTATATATTCAAGATGATCCATTATCCTATTAGGGATAGGATACTTTGTATTTTGAAAACAATTAGCAAGGCCTTCAGAATATAACCAATCTCCTTTAGTAAAAGCCTCTTGATCTTTCTTTGGTGTAATTGCAAGTATAAAACCATAGGAGATTCTAGTTGCTTCTTCTTTGTTTGCCAAATTTGATCAGGTTTGTTAGGAACCTGGGAAGTTTTAGGCTTACCAAATGTTTTGAAGGATTTTGTTAATTTTACAATATGGAGTATGTCCTTCAAATGGTACATGTAAATGCCTACATCTTTAGTAATAACCTTTTTGGCCAAAGTGGGAAGAAATGGACCAACTAAAGTGGAGGCTAGATCACCAGGGTCTATATAATTATATGAAGATGGATGATAAATGATGATTTTTTCTTCTTTGCAATGAATTTAGAACCTGGTCAATAGTTATAATTATGAAACTCTACTTTAAGATGTTTTCAATATTGGTACGACTGCTAATCAATGGGAATATTAACCTAAATCCCATCATGGGGAAAATAAGGCATTGGTGAAGAGTAGATGGAACTACCTATAATTCATAGATCTAAGGATGAACAAGAACTATGTTATAAATAATCTAAATATCCATAATATTTAATAATGTATGATGAAAAATAGACCCAACCTTGATTGGCAACCAAATTGTATCGATGACTCCCTCTCGACATTATTGTAAGCCTTGATTATAATAGTTTTTGGTTGTATGTATTTATCCATGTAACCCAATCATAGTACAAATTTAAAATATATGATGTTCATCCCTAAACCATTATCTATAAGAACCCTTTTGATCTTGTGATCTGCAATAATTATCTCAATGTATAGTGGGTTATTATGGTTTGGGTTGAGGGTGGACATGTCCTTTTGATCAAATGTGATTTACTAAAATGAAGACAAATGCCCAACTACATTCTAGAATTGATCAATGTTTATATAATTAGGCACAATAGACTCTTTTAAAAGTTTTTTGAAGATGGTTCTATGGACATTAGATGTCTATAAGAATTCTAATATGGAAATTTGTGCAGGGGTTTTATCTAATTAATCCGTTAGACTATAAGGCATTTGAATTATGGATTGAACTAGTTTAGTCTTTGTTGGGATAGTATTTAGATTTGGAACCATTGGCACAATTTTCTCATTGTTTTTTATGGAAAAAGTGGATGAAGGGCCTTGGATGGTAACTTGTGGGCATCTATTTGTAACTACACAACTTAGAGGTGAAAAGGAGCCTTTATAATTAGAAGAATGTTATTATTGTGTAGGATTAGTAACCCATGAAAATAGAGTAGCAACATGATGATGTGAACCTAACATGGTATTACTAGGGGGAGAGGGTGATGACCTTATAATGATGGGTCATGTGTTGTGAGGAGCATGAGATTGGCCATGTGGTTTTGCAGTAATAGTAGAAATGTGGATTGCAAAAATGCATCCCATAGTGTTATTATAGTTGTAAGGTACATTTTTATAAGCCACATTATTAGTGTGGGAATTATGATCTTGATTATGCTCATTATGATTCTGACCTTGTTGGTTTTGATTCTACCCCTATCCTTGATTATGACCATTTTGATTATTTTTTGGTGGTAGTAGATCATGTCGAGAAAAGGGGTCTTTATAGATTCGTATATCCTAATTTGTGTCTTGATTTGGCACCAACTTAATTTCTATTTCACCACTTTCAATAAAGTCCTCAATAATATGTCACAATTAAATGCAATGATATACACCATGACCAACAACACGATGAAAGTTACACTGTTCATTCTCTTTGTACCAATCTAGTTTTGGTTGATCTTGAGGAAATGGCCTTGATATTGTCCATATAATCAAATTAGCTGCAATGATATTTTATAACACTATTTCAACCAATTCTCCTAACTTGATAAAGACTCTAAAATTTTTATAAAATGTCCTTCATGGAGGTTGTCTCTGCAAAGTAGGTAGTGGATTTGGGGGAGTTATTTGTACATTTGAAGGAGTCATAACTTATATCAATTGTACATGTCTTGTTTCAATCACCCCATTTCCAACCATGTTCTTATTTTTAATAAAGCCCTTAAGCTTATCCTATATAACTATTTGAGTCAGTGATTTAACCTAATTAGATAATTGACCTTGTGTAAAAATCTTAACAAGGCCCTTAATAATAAGAGCCTTCTTAATCTTCACTCCTTTGTGAATAATTTCTTCAAATGAGTTATTACAAGCTAACAATATATTATGCACAATGTCAGGATGCAAATTCTATGCACTATTTTTTTGGTAAATTATCTTGAAAATGACATGCCAATGCTCTCCACCTTTATAGATATGCAGCTAAACTTTCAACATCACATTGATTGGATTTGCATAAGTAAAAAATGGTTAATTCATGTTTTATGTTGTATGACAAATGGTTAATGAAATTTTCTAATAATTTGTTCCAATCTATAATTGATCCTTTTTGTAGTTTAAGTAGCCAATCAAGAGCTTGTCCCACTAAACTTTGTAGAAATAGTCATAGTAAGTAATCACTATTGTAAGCAACTTCTTGACATAATATGAAGAATGCCTATATGTAATCATGTGGATCTCCTTTTCTTTTGTATTTGTCAAATTTGGGTGCCTCAAAATGAGGTGGAAAGGGGTTTTGGAGAATAGATAAATCAAATGGATATGGGCATATCTCATCAAACTTGTACTTTTTGACTCTATTATTCATCTTCAATCTTTGAAAAATTTCCTTCATAAAATTCCATTCTTGCATGTTTAGTGCATTTGTGGATTGAATAAGATACTATTGGGGTGGAATGTGCCCCTATTTTTGTTGTTGTTGGGGTGGAATGTGACCCTAGTTTTGTTGTTATTGGGGTGGAATGTGACCCTAGTTTTGTTGCTATTGGGGTGGAATGTGCCCTTGGTTTTGTGTGGATCTATAGGGAGTGTATACATTTCAATCCATAAATTGGTTCTAATTTTCCCCTTGAGTTGAGAATATAGGCCATTGATTCTTGGATCATAAAACATTCCTTGAATTGGGTTGTTTCACACTTTGTTGATTTTGGAAATTTTTATGTTTATTTACCAATTTTTGGGTTGGTTGAAAAGAACTAGCCAAATTTTATTGAGTGACTTCCTTAATTCGAATAGAATGTTTGTGTTTTTGAGTTTTTAAAGAAACAAGAGGTTCTTAATTATTGAAGAACATATATTCCATATCAAATGGAACACTTTGTAATGTCTCTTGTGACTTTAATTATTCATTTAGATTACCTTGATCCACTATGGTAATGTCCTCATCCAATATTTATTGTGTACTTTCAACCATATTTCCTTGTTCTTTTGAAGAATTATTGTGAATTGAAGTGGTAATTAGGGAGTTAATTAATTTTGTGACAAGTTGATCTACATATCATTGACTTTTTATCTTGATCCTAGCTAGAAGATCCAAAATTTTGGGTTTTGCCTCTATTTGTATTTCCTTTCCTTTAGAGGAAGAAGGTATGTCTATTTGTGCAAAATCTTGCTCTTTTCATCATTTTTCTCCTTCTCTAAGTAAGATATGCAATTATTCTTTATGAAAGTCAGAAGGTAGTCTAGCACTAGATTTTATCAATCTAAGAAGGGCTTCACCTTGATCTTTTGGGGTTGATATTAATTGTAATCATCTTTATATCCTACTATCATGGGGATATCATCAAAAATAATTGGGTTAACTTGACCATCATAAAATTTCTCATATTCATAACTAAGGCCATAAGAGGCCCCACTACGAGTGAACCTTTGAGTTACATCTAAAAGATTTGTTTAGTGTTATTGACTAACTTTGGACCAATGCTTGGCACCAAAACAAAGTATGCTTTGGCTCTCTCTTAAAAAATAACCAAGGTACAAATGAGACTATAAGTGAGGGTGGTTTGAGACCATGCATAATTTTTATAAGATTTGGCTCATGGGTTTACTCAACCTCTGGTAAAGTTAAAAACATATATATCAGAAGAGAGTAAGGTAACTCAAAGACCCAAGGTGAAAACTAGTACACCAAAGGCTAGATCTTTGTGATACACTCACAATGTAAAATCTAGTTTCAAATTCGAAAAGTTGACCCTAGAATTTTAGAGGAAATCTCTTTGGATTATGAATAAGATAAAATGAACTAAACAACTCAAGATGTAAAAACATACGTGAATCACTAAGTATAAATCTAGGACCAAATAGGTAGCACAACATCACCACATGATCCCAGTAGGATAAAATATGTTCTAGGACTCAAAGCATGAGTGATACGTAAGATGACTTGAGTCCACCAAGATGATAATGTGATTTTGAGTCTTAATAAATGACCTTTAATACAAATGGAAAATTGAACCCAAGTTAAAACAATCTTAGTGCAAAAATGGTGAACCCACTTTGACACACCAACCCTTAGAACTTAGAAACATTTAATTTTGAATGTGGATTATAAATGAAGGATTTAAACAAATTGGGTAAAAGATCTAGACTCAATTAGGCAATATGACTACACCAAAGTGGATGACATGACACAAAGTTTTTAATAATAATTTGAACAAGGGAAAGGTGAATTTTCCATTTGGACAACATAACACCTCCCTTTCCCAAGAAATTGAGGACAATGTGATTTGGTTAAGTTATTTTGAGTTAACAAGCAGTTTTAGACACAAATCAAGACCAAGTAAGCTAATGACAAAAAACAAATGTCTTGAGTCTAAATTGACAAGGTACGATAAAGTGGGGTATACTAAACTAGCAAGGTTTTGATCATTCTAGGGGAATCAATTGCATAATGACTTTCACATCAATTGATGCAAAAGACAAGCATAAAACTTAGGTGAGCATAGCATTGACTAGTTGTAAAAAGGTCTAGTATTTTTTACAACCACTAGATCCTATTTTTCACTCAGTCTAGTGTGATGTCTAAATGCAAATACATCTCATGTAAAACTCCAAAGGAGTCAAATGAATTAAATGCCTGGAGGTGAAACCCTAGGTCAAAGCTTCCCTAAGCAACTCATGAGAGGTAATGGCGTCCACCTCATAAGCCAAGTTTGCATGAAAATAAAGAAAGCATAAAATAGAAAGACTTTAGGGTTGTTTTCAAGGTCACCCAAACTTTGATGAGTTTTTGGGGAGTGTTTTAGACAACATTCTTTCTAAGCCTTAGACTAGGCTATTTGAAATAGGAATGGCACTTTTGATTCCAAGGGTTCCCTATAGGGGACAAATGAAAGAGCATACATGCAACATTCCTCCTTATTCCAAATAAAACCTAAGTAAACAATTATTGTAGACAAGAATTGACAAGTGTGTTCAATTTTAAGCCTAAATGAAATATTTAGTGGTGTTCATTTTACCCCTTGGTCTTAGTTGCAAACTTTGAAAACATTCACCAAAACATCTAAATTCTTTGTTAATCACTAAAAAAATCTCCTAATTGATTTTTAAGCATGTCAAAGGTGATTTGAAAATGTTTATATCAAATGTCAAGCTTGTCCCTACAACAAAAATGTTAGCATGTCCCCTAGATTTGAAGCTATTTTTGGTTTGAAATAATAAACTTTGGAAATATAACTATCGGGTCTATATTTTAGGAAAAGCATAGTGACTGATGTTGGTTATTATATCCAACAATAGTTACTTTGGCTAATCGAGATCTAATCAATGCAAATTTGATAACTGACATTGATTAAACTAAGTAACTAATATTGGTCTTACTTGTTGACATCGATTATTGTGTAAAAACATGGTAGATAAAAATGGCAAAATAAAGTTATAAAATCAATTTACAAGAGTTTTAAAGTTACAAATGAATGTTTTAACATTGAAAAATGATCTTCTTCAAGTGTGAGATGCATCTTGTCCCACTAGGCATGCCAAGATGTAGAGAGGATTACAAACCAAGTTAGACAAGCATTAGTCCATAAATAATGAAACATGAATAAATAACTAACTAAAAAAGCCTATCTATTGCTATGGGAATTACAAAGAATAAAAAGAAACAAATGAAAGAAAGCAACATCGTATTACCTTCCCAGATGGATTCACCATATCCATATGGCTCAAAATAATGTTATCCCTTAATCAAGCATCCTTGTCTTTGTCAACAAATGGTGGTAAGCTCCTCCAATGCCTCAAGAACACTCCACAAAACCTAGGCTCATGATTCCAAATCACTAAACTAGCCTATCAATGAAGCTTTCAAACAAAATCAATGATCAAATTCAAAGCCTTATGGAAACAATTTAACATTATAACTTTTCAATATTCAAGCTCTTTTATTCATGTCCATGGCCTCTCTATTTATAGTTTTTTGAGATTGGTCAGGATCAACCATGACCATCCATCTCAAGATTTATATGTGTGGCCATGGATAATCCTAATATTTTTAATTAAACTCATAAATATCCTCAAGATAAATAAGCATTAAAGAGGCATGGGAGGCTTTAAATAGGCATGGGTGACCCATAATCCTAATATTTTTTGCACTTATGGCTTGATGGATGCCACCCCATAGATGATGGTGATGCAAATATTCAAAATTAATTTCCAATAATGAGATATTCTAAAATATCTATGGAATTCTTACTTAAGCTCTTAAATTGGATTAATTAGATTAAATTTAATCAAGTTTAGTGTAATTCTTTTGTAAATTGGTTCATAATTAATCAAAATAGTCAGAAAGTCATATTATTGGGTTATAATTTAAATAGAGAGTAATTGGAAGGTGATGTTAGATGTGTTGGAGCTGTATTCCCATTTAGGATGTTGTCAACATCAAATAACAAAGGTACGTGACGTGTATCAATGAATTAGAAGAAAAGAGTGATCCAGAGCACTAAATGGTGAATTTGTCATTTTGACTCGAAATGATCTAATCAAATTTAGTTGGCCCATAAAATGCATTTCCCTATTTAGGGATACTTTGACCTAAATTGGCACTTGTAATTGACAAGTTTGAACCATTTAGGGAATTTTATAGATTTTTCCCTAAAATGTGCATTTGAGTGAAATTTGAGTAAGATTAACAATTTCAACATAAATGGTGTTAGGAATTAGATGTCTAAACATACCTCTTCAGTTACAGACTAATATGTCAATATAAAAAGAAATAATGTCTAATCAACATCATACAAGTATTGGTCAGTAAAAAATGCCAAATATCTAAAATGCATCTAATTCCCAATAGGGATTAATGTAACCAAGAGGTTCCAATGTTCCACACATACCAATTAGGCAATAATTTACTTTTGTATAAAACATGCCATAATTTCAATGATAGGGTCTTGGTTCACAAGTTCACCTCAATTAGCAAAGTATAAATAGTCAATAACATGTCCCTATTCAATCTCAATAGGCACAATATGAACATATACCTCCAATCCAACCATAATATTCCCAACACTAGGCCTATATACCCAATCCTAACCAGAATATCATATCATAGCATGTGAAATTTTAAAAATCACACCTAATCTATGTATGTGTATTCTTGGTCCATTCCCTTGCCAATCCAATATTCCCCAAAAAGTTCCTCCACTCTACCTCAATCAAATTAATCCACTTTTGAATGCATAGCCTCCACCTTAGGCCAATGATCCCACTGGTTTCCTCACACAAGAACTACAAAAAATGAAGGATGTAATTGCCCTCATTAAATCCAAAAAGAAGACTAAGAAGTTTAAGTTAGATGACATGTGTTACTACCCTTTCAACATGGATTACATGTATACATCATTTCCTCCATCATTATCTAGCATCATGATCTACTTCTATTTATAATTGATCACTTGCAATAGGTGGTTTATTATTCATGATTCCATTTCTTGCTCTACCTTTCAACTTTGTCCTTGATTTGGAGTATCTTTTTGTTACAATATTATAATGGATTTTTATCCTAAAGTGTTTTATATGTTTAATATATCCTGCCTTATACACTCAAATTTCAACTCAAACTCATTATATGCTTCTCATTTGCTAACTTTGGTTACAATCTTTCCCTAGTCTTTATTAGTCACTCCTTAGGCCACAAGGGCTAAAAACCTGATTTACATTTCAAAGGGTGAAATTAATTAATTTAATACTCATAAGAGATCATATAATATCTATCCTATCCTATTCCAAGTGTTCAAAAAACTCTATAAATCACTTTAACTCTTTGCTTCATTAATGACCTTCTTAGCTAATAGCCCTTTTCTGATATTTTCCTTTAGTTTCAGTAATTAAATAACTTTCACCAAGGAATAATGATGTTTCAAAGCGTAATTTCATCCCAATTATATTTTTTCAAAGTCTCATAGCATACCTCTATCTCTCACTAACATTTCTTTTGCTAAGTAGCCCCCTTTTAGCCTTGATTAGGCCTATTTATTGACACAATGGAAAAAGCCTTACAATACAATATATATATATATATATATATATATATATATAGAAATAAATACATTTTATTCACTTAAATCATGATAAAATAAACTTATTTACCAAATTTCATCAAAATTTGAGGGTTAAAACTCATTTTACAAACATAACCCTAAATCTAGGGTTTTTGAATCCTACTCAGGGTGAGGCTATACTAAAATCCATAACTTTCCTTGTACAGGGTTTTAAGGACCCAAAACACCTATATTATGACTATTTTGATGTTTTTAAACTCTTAAAATATTATAAAAACATTCCATCATCTTTTCCTTACTTAAATCCATAAATACTTAGTAACCTATGTGTTCTTTCTTGTCTGTGTAAAAGGTCTACTTGAATTGTGATACTCCAAAAGTTATACAAACTTATTTATGGAACCTTTGAATGTTGATTCACATTAAAAACAACATAAAAATCATTAATCATTATGTTCTCTTCATTCTTTAGTCATACATAGTACTCTTCAATTCCTCAATCCAATGTGTATAAGGGTTTCCATGTTCTTAGCAGGAGTTACTACAATATATAGGTTCTGTCATATTTCCTTAAACACTATCTAACTTGTCATTCAAAACTCATACTAACATCATCTAATCTCTTATTATATTCATATATATCTTGTCTTGTCACTTACTCTTTAGATAGGGTATGAACTATAAACATAAGGTTTACTTCTTAAGATTATATATTATCATTGTTCAGTGTTTGATCATCAAGAAATGAATCATAGATTTCCAAACCTATTTAGTTTATAGAATCATCACTTAGGCAAGATCATATACAGTATTAACACAATCATCATTACCTAAATATCAACTTACCATACTTTGGAAGATTCATATGTATGAAACAGGGTATAATGTATCAGTTGGTCTAACCATTCAAAGCTCTGTTACACATTCTTCATGATGATCATCTCAAAGACTCTTCAAGACTCAATAAAAATATACCAAACTTCATTACACTTCCTCATTGATATTTAATATTTTAGCATCTAGTTACCAACCTTCATTTATCAACTCTACTAATAAATAAACAATATACCAACCTTATCCATACTGAGTTGTTTCTCAATAGTCATACATACTCAAATGTCACCCATAACATATAAAGGTTGTATGGGGAAGTTACAAACCCAAAGTTATGATCAATCTCTCTCTATATATATATTCACCTTTTTCCAAAACCTAGAGATCCTCTTCAAAATGAGATTGTTAGCATCTTTTTAAATTTCTGCCCTATAATGTGTACCAAAAAGTCTATGCCTATAAATACAAGGACTTATTCAATTCAAATCAAATACAAGAGTACATTATTACCTCAAGGGATTCAATCAACAACAAAAAAATATTATCTTTTATTTATATTATCAATCTTCATTACAAAATTCAGTCCATGAGAGGACCTGAGAATCCTCCTTGAGAGGTATATCAAATTTTTCATGGCTCCCTGCTTTTTTACTTCTTGGAGATTTCTAATCCTTTACCCTCTCTATGCCATCTAACACACTCCCACACTAACTTTTTTTTTTCTTTTTTCAACATAGAACTAAGTAGTTAAAAAGCATAACTAACTCAATGCTCAAGAATGCTTGTACACTTAAGCATGTGACTTGTCTCAAGATACAAATATGAAAATGCATTTAAACCTTGCCTTAAGACTATAATAGACCTCCTGAAAGTAGCTTAGTTACCGAACACTCCAAACACAAAACATAATCCTCCTAGGCTCTAATACATTATTTGAATTTTAAAATCTTTAATTTTGGAGGGAAAACTCCATCTAACCTTATAACCCACTCTATCACTCCAAATGAGTTTATAAGATGACATATGGACCTAATAAGGTCTCATACACCTATTCACATCAACTTTGACCAGATATGAACCTCCATTAACCAAAACACAAAAAAGCCAATTTTTTTTAATGCTCCCACATCATAATCCCCAGTAGGGAGAAAACTTAAACATGCATATTTATTCCTTATTTTCCAATTTATCCTTTAATGTTCCTTCATACATGCTTGACTGTTGGTCCATTGTTATGGTTTCATTCTTCTTATCAAATGTTTTCTCTTCTTCTTCTTGACTTTGTATATTCTTTGTATCCATTCATCTTCCACTTCCATGAGGTAATCCCACTATTGTAGCTCCTTTTTTGATGCATCTTCCACTTTTTCCAAGTCATCTTTATCTCCATCATGCTTAGATGTAATCAACTTGTGGGAATTTTTCTTCCTTATGCTTTCTTCATGTCTTGTTCCCTCTATGTTTTCACTTGTTTCTTGCTTGTCCAGTAGTACTTGCTCCTTATTCATGCTATCTCTTTCTTTATGAGGTTCTTTTAACCTCTCATACATCTCAATATCTAGATTTTGTTCACTTATACTTTCTTTTTCCACCTTTTCTTCCAACTTATTCTCATTTTGAGACCTTTTGAAATCATCATGCTCACTTTGTAAGTGCAATTTCTCATTTCTTTCTTCCTCACTATAGTACGATGTTATTTGGCGTCTTTTTAGCTTTACATATCCATGTTTACCAAATAAAAACTCATCTTAAGCTTGAACCATTATGTACTTCACCTTATTGGCCATTTCCTTGCATGTTTACATCTTTGTTTGCACAACTTCTTGTGCATCTCTTTGTTGCTCCTCATGTGTCCTTTCCTTGATCTTTTCCTATTGTAAATCATCTATTTGTATCTCTTTTGATGGGATGAACATGTCATCCAACATTATCAACTTTTTTTACAACTTGAATGCATCAACTTCTTCATTTATTTCATCAAACTTTGGTGTGCTTTGTTCTTCATTATCTTAGGTAGCTTTCTCTTTATCTCCTCTTTAGACTCCTTTTGTGAGAGTCACACCATGTTGGAAATATTGTCATTGATGTCAAAGGTTTAGTATTATTGGTGATAAAGGCCCCATTACATTTAATATTGTTTATCTTAGCTAATATGATTTAATATTAATGAATATATTTTTGGTTGCATATGAGACAAAATAAGGGCCCATGGAGAAGTCGAAGAGTCACGGGATAAAGACAAAAGAAGGATGGAACGCATTTTCCCATGAAGAGTCATCTTGGGGAATACCAAGAGTCACCAAGTTAAGACAAAATACTAAAGGGTGAATTTGTCATGAAGGGACACTTAAAGGAATACGAAAAGTCACCAAAGATAAGGACAAAAGTTAGAAAAACATTTTTGGTCATGAAGGGTCACCACATGACTTTTCAAATGCCTGGATATGAAGGGTCATCCAAGATTGGTGCCATTTTCCATGAGGAATGAAAGGTCACAAAGGGGGAAGGCCAAAGGTCATTTGGAAAGATATAAATAAAGGCTTGAGTAGCCATTTGTATGTGTGGAAGTGAGAGGTTAATTTGATATTGTAATATCTAGCTTAGAAGAGCAATTTTGAGAGATGATTTATATTTGTTATATCTAGCTTAGAAGAGCAAAAGTGAGAGAGAAGAAGATGTTGCATTGATCTATCATTTCTTGAGATAACAACATTGAGAGATAGGTGTGTGGTATATACAAAGGGGTTGGTGCTCCTATGGGTTGGTGCTCGGCAAAGGGGTTGGTGCTCACGAATAGGTGCTGGGTTGGTGCACGGCAAAGGGGTTTAAAGCTCCTATGGGTTGGTGCTCATGAATTAAATCTGAGGTTTATACTTGGCAAAGGGGTATGGTGTTCCTGTGGGGTTGTTCTCATGAATATATTTGAGATTGATTCTCCATGGTTTTTCCTACATTGGGTTTCCATGTTATATCTGGTGTCTCTCTCTGTCTTGTGTGATGTTTATTGTTTAAGTTTTATTGCATATCTTGAATGATTGATTAAGTATAATTTGGTTAAAGGAAAGATTTATAAGATGTATAATATATTGATTCACCCCCCCCTCTCAGTATATTCCATGCTTAACAATTGGTATCAGAGCAGGTTCCTTTTTGAAAAGTTATACAACTTGAAGGTAGATTGAGAAAGCACGATGGCTGGGTCATAGGAAGGATTTTCTACAAATAAGGAACCTTTGTTTGATGGGATGAATTATGCTTTTTGGAGCATGAGAATGAAGGTTTATTTGATGGCCCTTGGATTCAACATATGGAAATTAGTGGTGGGGGAATATGAAGAGCCACAGACATCTACAATTACTCCAGTAGAAAAGAAGGCAAGTGAATGTAATGCTAAAGCTTTAAATTCTATTTTATGTGGTTTATGTGAATCTGAATTTGTTAAAGTTATGCAATGTAAATCTGCTCATGAAACATGGGTAAAACTTGAGAATATTTACAAAGGTGATGGAAAGGTTCAGCAAGCTAAGTTGCAGACTTTTAGAAGGTAGTTTGAAAGTTTGAAGATGGAAGAAGAAGAAGATATAGCAAGTTATCTTTTGTGAGTTGATCAGATAGTAAATTAGATTCAAGGTCTTGGAGAAACATTGGAAGAGTCAACAGTGGTGTAAAAGGTTTTGAGATCTCTACCAATGAGATATGATGCAAAGGTTTCGGTAATTGAGGAGATGAAGAATTTAGCCAAGTTGAAGATGGATGAGCTTCATGGTATTCTCATGGCATATGAGATGCAGACAGAAAAAGATAAACCCTCAAAGAGAGAAGTGGATTTCAAGACATCAAAGAAGGAGAAAGCTAAGATTCATGAATCAAGTGATAGTTCTAGTGATGATGAAGATGACAACGAAGCACTTTTCATTCACAGGCCAAAAAGAGGAACAGGTAAATATCAAGGAAAATTACCTTTTAAATGTTTTAATTGTCGAAAGATTGGACATTTTTTAGCTAGATGCCTAGATAAGGTTAAAGATGAAGAAGAAGAAAAGCCTACATACAAGAATAATTTCAAAGGAAAATCTAAGAAGGGATTCGAGAAGAAGAGCCTGTATTCTAGAGATCCTAGCTCAGGAAAAGATAGTGGAGTCAGTGATTCAAAAGAAGAAGAGATTCTATTCATGGCTATACATGAAGATGATCAAGAAGAAGAAGAAGAGGAAGTTGAAGTAGATATGGAAGGAGAACTCAATTGTGCCCTAGAAGAGTTAGAAGCTATTCAAAAGAAGAACTGAAGGTTAAAGCGCTAGATTGAGAAAAATGAACAAGAGTCAAAGGAAATGATTGAAGATCTACAAGCACACTTTGAAGAAGCCAAGAAGATCTCACAGCATATTTGAAAATAGCAAGAAAATATTGTGAAAGGTATGTTATTGAAATTGCCTCTTTAAAAGAAGATATTGTGAAAGCAGTCAGTGATTCTAAATTTGAAGATAGCACTAACATGCTGAATAAGATATTGGAAAGTCAAAAAGCATATTCAGATAAAATAGGGATCAGATTTGAAAATAAAAAGAGCTATGTTGAATCTCTTACACAAGAGGAAACAAAAAGGGGAAAAGTGAAGAATACAGAGGACATTCCAAATAGAGAAGGCTGGAAGGAACAAAACTACAAAAGGCAATCAGGTCAGAGATATACAGACAGGTCTTATGTTTGTGGATATTGTTTTTATTGTAATGGATATGGTGACAAGAAATTAGAATGTAGAAAAATAGCTAACAATTTCAGAAAAAAGGAGAAGGAAAGTCAAGTAGAGTCAAGCAGAAGCCACAACTCTTTTGTTCCTCTATCAAGCTTTGATGAAGAAACCATAGTATGCTACAAGTGCAACAACTATAGACACATAGCTCAGTATTGTGGAAGTGTGTTTGAGTCAATCAAGAAGGATCAGAGGTTCAAAGCTCCATTCATCAAGAAGAAGAATTAGAGTGTCAAAGATCCACTCATCAGGAAGAAGGTTTAGACATGTACACGGTAGAAGAAACAACATGAAGATTCTATGATGGTGTAGACAGCTCTGCATGTGGGAGGTAAAAATCATCCATGGTTAATTGATAGCAGATGTTCAAGGCATATGATAGGAGATAAAAGTAATTTCATTTCTCTAAAGAAGATTAATGGTGGTACAGTGAGATTCAGAGATAAAACCACTGCCAAGATAGCTGGAAAAGGTACTTTGAGTTTAGATTATGGTAGAACTAAGACTAAAAATGTTTTGTATGTAAAAGGTCTTAAGCATAATTTGTTGAGTGTTAGTCAAATTTGTGATTAAGGATACACATTAAGGTTTTATGCTAAAGGTTGTGAGATTAGAAGAAAAGATTCAAATGAGTTGATTGCAGATGCTCAAAGTACAGGGAACAATGTGTATGTATTGTCAGATATCTTCTCAAAGGCACGATCAAAGGATACATTCAAAGATCAGTGAGAGGAGTTGGGAGTAATTTCTATTACTTCATGCCATTGATGTTCAACATCAAGTGAGGGGGAGCTAAGTGTTAGTTCCAAGTAGGCCCTTTGCCATTGATGTCAAAGGGGGAGAATAACAGATACAGGTATAGGTGTAGAAAATAGGTACAGGGAATAGGTACAAAGTTACTACAGTAAGGGGGAGTTACTGTATGTTTTTAGATGATGGTATGTGTAGGTGATAGGATGTGGTAGTTTCAGGATTGAGGTTACCATCAATGACAAAGGGGGAGATTGTTGGAAATATTGTCATTGATGTCAAAGGTTTAGTATTATTGGTGATAAAGGTCCCATTGCATTTAATATTGTTTATATTGGCTAATATGAGTTAATATTTATTTAATATTAATGAATATATTTTTGGTTGCATATGAGACAAAATAAGGGCCTATGGAGAAGTCGAAGAGTCACGGGATAAAGACAAAAGAAGGATGGGATGCATTTTCCCATGAAGAGTCATCTTGGGGAATACCAAGAGTCACCAAGTTAAGACAAAAGAGTAAAGGGTGAATTTATCATGAAGGGAAACTTAAAGGAATATGAAAAGTCACCAAAGATAAGGACAAAAGTGGAAAAGACGTTTTTGGTCATGAAGGGTCA